>CAIGRT010218018.1:0-12809 GCA_903798405.1 Fraxinus platypoda
TAGCAGCCGTGGCTCTGGTTAGATCTGGCGAGTTCAGATGAAGATGGGTTCAGATGGTGCGATGCAACGTGGTTGGTGGTTGCAGTGTACGGTGGTTGGGTGCGGTGGTGCTGTGTTTGATGATTGGGTGCGGTTGTGTGGTGGGGTGCTATGAGCAGTGGTGGTTGTGTAGTGGCGTTGACTAGTGGTTAGGTGCGGTGACGATGGGTTCAGATTGTCCGTGTGGTGGTGGTGGTCTGTGAGATCTGCAAGCAAAGCAGATCTGTGGTATGTTTTGGTCGAGAGGTGGTGGTGGTGGTGGTTCTGGCGAAGACGGTGACGCTGCTGGAGGCAGTGTTAAGGTGGTGGTTGCAAGTGTTGTGCAGTGGTGGTGTTTGACGATGGTACTGTGTGCGGTGGTCGTGGTGGTGGCGGCTTTGGTGGTCTTGACAGTTGTGGTCGCGGTTGTGGCGATGGTCGTGTGTGGGATGAGATGGAGTGGGTGTCTGTGACCAATTATTTGGTTGATTGTGACCAATAATTGGTTAATTTTTTACAAATAAATAATATGTGACTGTGATTCACAATTTACTAAGTTGTAATTGAGTTACGATCAATAAATTTTTTGATTTTGTGATCGATGAATAATTTGTGACTTATAAAATTTTCGATTCGTGATCGAGAAATAACCTGTGGCCTATAAAATTCTTGATTTGTGACCAAAAAATAAGTCGTGACCAATAATTTGATAAGTTGTGATCGATTTGCAATGAATAAATGAGTTGTGACCAATAAATTTTCGATTAGTGACCAATGAATAATATGTGACCTATGAAATTTTGATTTGTGTTCGAGAAGTAATCCGTGACCCATAAAATTTTTTATTTGTGACCGAAAAAAAATTTGTGACCAATAATTTGATAAATTGTGACCGAAAATTAATTTTTGATTAATTAATTAGATCATTGTGACCAAATTGCATATAATTGTGTCCTTACTATATTTTATAAATTAATTTATTGAATTTATTATATTTAAATAATAAATATTTTTAATAATTAATTAGATAATTGTGACCAAATTACATATAATTGTGTCCTTACTATATTTTATAAATTAATTTATTGAATTTATTATATTTAAATAATAAATATTTTTAATTAATTAGCTAAATACCTGATTTTGTATTTTTTAAACTTAAAACCTGAATTTTAAATTGTTGAAACTTAAACCCTGATTTATGAATTCTTTCCATTTTTTTTAAATATTTATTTTCTCTACCTAAATGAAAACGAACCCCTCAACAATAACAGGTTGTGTAACTTTTGTTCCTTAATAAACCTTCTTTTCACAATTGGATTGAGTAAGCAAACAAAATATAGTCATCTCCTTTACTCTACCAATACAAATCATTTTGGATAGAGCTTCCAAAGTGGTTTTTTTTGAAATTTTCAGAATTCACTTGTTTTCGATCGTATTATCAAATTTTAAATGTTTCACAACCAAGTTATCATAAAATACTTGATAAAATAGCCGAACATTGGACAATAGTAAGATAGAAAAAAGAAGAAGATTAAATCAAATATCTATTTCATTTTTCTTTTATATTTCGTTCGCTTGGGTTGCTCAAGGACTAGAACTCTCGTCTACTTTGTTGAGCCGAGGACTCTTTTGGTCTTTGTTGCTTCCATAGATAAAGCATTTTTAGAATAAAGAATTTAATTGATTTCTCACTATCAAGGGGGAAAAAAGAAATAGTATAATTAGAAAATATATAATAGTAAAAAGATTATAAGGTGATGCAAGAAATGATATCATTTTCATGTTAGACTTTTATAATGGAGTAGGTGTACATAGTAATTACAAAAAAATATATAATTTAGTTGAATTTATATAATCAATTGAATACTATAGAAGTATGTTTCATCCCCAAAATTAATATAGTTTATTAGGGTAGATAGCGTTTGAAATTTTATTTGGTGTTTACCAATTCTTCCTGTACCATTTCTTGTATAATTGTTTATTTATTAGTTAGGATTATCATTGACTGCTATTATTTTTTATTTTCTAATGATGGTTCCTTGAAGAACAAGGGAATTCCTCAAAAAAATATTATAAAATGATCTGCCTAGTATTTGGAAATTTGGGTAAACAGTGCATCTTTAAATATATGTTCGATAAATTAATTCGAACAAGATTAAAATAATTGAAATTTTTTATAGGTGCTTAATCTTATCTGATAACAAGACGGGTCGATCATTCCTACGTTCGTCCCGTCGGGTGTTTTTGTTATTTTATCACAGCCACATACCTGGTTAAAGCAGGACAATGCACGTTCGGGGTGGGATCGGGGTTTTTATTTTTATTTTTTGCTTTTATTTTTTTATGTTTTTAGTTAGTAAATATTATTACTTTTTTACTAATTTGTTAAAAACAACTTATATTTTCTTAAATGATGATAAATTATTTTTATTTGATAACAAAATTAAATTTGAAATTAACTTTAAACGTGGTGGGTAGTGGGACGGAGACTATGTTTCTTGTACCCACTCCAATCCCTTTCGAGGTAATGACCATCGCCCCGTTCCTGCCCCGTTTACCCGGTTAGGCGGGTAATCCCCGTCCCCCACGGATATCATGTTGAACAAATTTTTTTTTGCGACCCATAAGTGTAATACATTCTAGTTGGACCTGTTCTTGATATAACACGAACTATTGTATTTTATACCACAATTAATTACTAAAATCAATACATACTTGGATGCATTGTATTGCAAACAGTTGCTTTATTTCATTTTAGAGAGCTAGCCTTTTCGAGAATAAAGACTTATTCTTTAGTATTAGTTGTTTGGCAAAGCTTCTGATTCTTGTAGATGAGCTTCCTGATAAATTTATATTATCCCAATTTTCTTTAAAAGATTTTCGAGCTAAACAAACACTTCCAGAAAATTGTCTAAACAAATTTAAAAATAGCTTATTGGTCTCAAAAATAATTTTTGACTTTGAAAAACCTTGTCAAAGCAAAATTATCTCCTTGCCATTTACACAAACTAGATGAGAGGCAATTGTTGATTGTTGACAATGCAAGAAATGAGATGTAGTTCTAAAAAGTTTAGCTATTCTTTCAAGATAATTTGCTATCTCATTTAAAATTTTAAGTTTCTTTTCATACGACAAATTGGATTTAGTTTTCTCATCTTAAAACCCGACACCTGAAATTATTTCAATAAAAAAAAAATAAGTGACTTGAATTCAATGGTCGTTGCATACCATGAAACTTATCGAATAATCATACCTAAAATTTTAGATAAAGAAAGAAATTTATGCACCATGGACAACATGTCTTTAGAGAAGTCTATCTGTATGGCAGATAAAGCATTAGATAGGAACTCAAAGTCTAAAGATCTTCCAGGCAGACAATATCTCTAGTCATTTTTCAATTTCTTTATTAGGGTTTTTAATTTGATATCATATCTGTAAATGTATAAGAATGAAACATGGTATCAAAAAAAGATTATAAATTTATAAATACACATTATATATTTACAATTACTCGAGGGACATTTGTTAAGATGTAATTGTAATGGAGTGTAGTGTAGTGTAGTTAAAATATACTTTCAAAAGGGTTCGTGGGGT
Source organism: Fraxinus platypoda (assembly GCA_903798405.1). Classification (NCBI taxonomy): domain Eukaryota; kingdom Viridiplantae; phylum Streptophyta; class Magnoliopsida; order Lamiales; family Oleaceae; genus Fraxinus; species Fraxinus platypoda. Next base: position 3,616 of record CAIGRT010218018.1, read on the forward strand.
GGGGTGGGGTGGGGTATGTCAGCTTGACAGCTTGTCTTAACGTAAACAGCTAACCTCCAACTCAACCCATTACGCCACGTCACCCCACCCCACCCCACCTTACCCCCACACCCACGCCTATTTTCCCACCTCTTTTAATCCAAGTTCAACCCTACTCCTTTCTCATGACTGGAAAAAGAAAAACCCTTCTCCTTCTCCCCTACACACTCCAGTTTAGAGAGAGAGAGAGAGATATGGAGGGTCTTATTCCATTTGTATACAAAGCTATAGTGCAATACAGAAATGGTGAATCATCTTCTGCTTACTACGTGAGGCTTCCTGGTGACTCGGGCCGGTTCCAGCCGTCGGATATACAGCTTTTCCGATCAGATTGTGGCTTCGCCGCTGGTTCATCACCGCCAACAGACACCAAAAGATTTTCTTCTACAGCTGTTCAATCACCGGCAGGGCACCATTTGACCTCTTGGCGCGCTATTAAGGGATGAGGTGACAGACTATATTACGTGCCAAAGGGACGTAATTTGAAATCGTCAAATACTAAGGTTGCTTTGATAATCTTTAATAATAAAAGAGTAATGTTATTCATCCCCAGTGGGGATGAAAACACAGTTTACGTGGCTTTAAATGATAGGTTAAATGAAAGGTGAAATTAAATGACTCTATCATTTAATGCCACATTAACTCCACGTAGACTGTGTTTTCATCCCCATTGGGGATGAATAGCATTACTCATAATAAAAAGCAGCTTAATTTCTAGTCTTTATATTTCCAATAAGTTTGATACTTGTAATTTGGTGTATTTACTGTGTGGATAACCAGAAAAGGTCCACATAGCTATGTAAAATCTGAAAGTGTAAATATTTTGTGTCTTAAGTGTTTTCCTACTTCATTTCTTTTATGGTTCTTCTTCTCCATGGAGGTAACCTATAGATCGAACCGTTGAGAATTAGAAACCCTAATTCTATATCACCAGTAGGAATCAAATTGTAGAAAGAAAAATAGGCACACAAAAAACGTAAGATTTACAGAAGTTCATCTCAGTAAGAGACTACATCTTCCTCCATGCTACAATAATTCATTATGATAAAAAGAATTTTACAATAAAAAAATAGTGCATCCTATCTTCTCTAACCCCTTTTAGGTGTCTAACTGGCTTACAAGTATGAGCTTGTACGGTAATCTCATATTCTCGTGTATTGAATTAATTTTATTAAACGTGACGATTCATCCAAAATCTTACTTAGTTTTTGTTTTACTGGATTTTGATCTCAAAACCTTGGGGCACATGTCCAGAAAGTCACGAATGTGCCACTAACATGTTATTTGTAACTTTCTCTACAATATGTACAATGGAATAATAACAAATTTACAATTAGGGTCTATTTAATAGACAAAAGTGAAAATGAATTCCAATTTCATGTTAATTGGAAAATAAAAACTCACTAAACTCATAAGAATTCGTTTTCCATGAAAACAAAGAAAATGTAGCTTAAAGTGATTATACTTTAGAATTCGGTTTCCATTTTTACATTGCAATCAAACGGACAAAGTGAAATTCGTTTTTCTCGAATGTGACATTTTTCAGGAAATTCGTTGTAATCAAACAGAACCTTAGATCAATCCAATCTTTTAAAAACAAAAATTATTAATTTGTAACGCAGTACAATTTTATACGTTGTTCTCTAGTAAACTAATGTAAGACGTCTAAAAGCAGTTGGTGTCAAGAATCAACTCATGTTGCAATAAGCTCAAACTTTTAAAAAAAAAAAAAAAAAAAAAATTCTGAGAAAAATATTCGTGGATTATTCAAAATGAGGCCATTGAGAAGAGTTCTAAACAAGTTGGTCATTTTTTATTAAATTGATTCTTTAAAAAGTCCTCTCTATATAAAATGCATCAATAATTTATATGTGATCAAAGAAAGGGTCGACGTGCAAAATAAAAATAATAAAGGAATATAGATACGAGTGGTTAACGAAAAAATGCTATCAAAATCAAAGAAAGAAAATCAAGTAGCCAAATACCAAAAGATTACAGATGGAAAAGTTGACCAACTCTAGAAGCTTCTAGACCCTTCCTCAAATACTTGGTCTAAGGACCTTCTAACATAGCTATTGCAATAATTAGACTTCTTGCATCTAAAGGTTTTTTAAGAAGAATTGCTAATTAAAAACTATTGACTATTGTTTAGTTGTCAATTTAAAAATTATCATAAACATTGATTGTTTGACATTATAATTATAAAGAACCTTTGTTTTATGATAAACTACATATTTATTTAACTAAAGTTTAATTATTTTTTATGCATCTTTTTCTATAAAATCTATCAAAATTAATATTTTTTATTCAATATTTTGAGGCGCGTGATTATTTTAACATATATTTTTCGCTTGAAACACCACAAGTGCACGATATTATGGGCGAGTAATAAAGAGATGAATGAAGTATTGTTTCGTTAAGAATATCATATTTAGATTCGATAGAAGTGAACAAATACACATTAATTGGTTTTGATTGTATTAAACTAATATTTATAAAATATCGAATAAAAGAAGATTGTGTTTGACAAGTTTTGGAGAATCAAATTGATGAAGACATTGAATTCAGAATACATCTCTATTTTTCACTTTACCTCAATTCTCGTCATTGACAATAATCTCTCTCAATAGAATTAACCAATTTTTATATAAGATCTCATTCCAATATCCTAAGGTTCGACTCTTTGCTTCCTAAATCACCATTTTATCATCTCTCTCTCTCTCTCTCTCTCTCTCAACCCAATGCACTTCCAAGTGGGGATTTTCATCACACGAGTTCGAATCCCCTGAGAACACTTTTTCGGTCAAGCTCGTCGCACCGAGTTTTCTTAGTGCGGTTTACCTCTCCTGTGTGGTTTGCGGGCTACTACACATGGAGTGAGATTTACCTAGTGCGCACTCACAGCGGTCGAACTTCCGCCCCTACGAGGTGATCGGGGCTCCGCGACGGATAGCGGCTGCGGGTTCCTACATCAAAAAAAAAAAAAAAAAGTGGGGATTTTCATCCCATGACACACGAACAAACCAAGAATTAGTAAAATCTGACTCCAAAATGTTGGAAACACCAACACATGAAAGACCTAGTAGAGAAGTCCAAACAATTGTATATAAATTACACTTCTTGTGTATTATATTATTTAAAATTTACTTATTTAAATTAGACACATTAGGTGTAATTTCTATAATATTTTTTTTCTGAGACGTTCTATAGTATATATCAACACATTGAAGAATTATTAATATCAATATTAATCCCCTTTTCTTTTATCCATTTATTCACGTGTATTTTCCCTTTATTGTGTTAGTTAGTTGGTTGTCCAGGTGTCTTTTTTCCATTGGTCTACTTCTAGTATAAATACTGTGCAACCTCTACGTTGTTTTTTAACTTTTAATGAAATAATATTTTGGGTGAAAACTAGCAGCATTTTGGCTGCATAAAATCCTTCTTCCAGAATTCAATATGGTATCAGAGCCACGGGTTACCCAGATCCTAAGCTCAATTATCTAACCCATCATCGATTATGGATACAAAAATAGCTCACGAACGAGCTCAAGTTCTACCTACAGAACAAAGAGGTTCTGAGAAGGATTATAGCAATGGAGATCCACTGGATCTACAAGGATCAGATCACCCTGGTATGATATTACTGACTTCACCTCTAACAGGTAAAAACTATTTGAGTTGGAGTAGATCAATCAAAATTGCACTTGGTGCAAAATTAAAGTTGGGATTTATTAATGGAAAATGCGAGAAACCAGCTGAAGCCTCTACGAATTTTGATCAATGGATTAGAGTGGATTGTATGGTAAGATCTTGGATACTGAATTCAATCTCAAAGGAAATCGTCGATGCATTTATATACACGACTTCAGCCAGAGATCTGTGGGTTGAGTTGGAAGAAAGGTATGGGGAGTGTAATGGACCCTTGTTGTACCAATTGCAAAGAGAAATCAGTAGTTCAACTCAAGGATCTTTGTTAGTCGAGAAATATTTTACCAAACTCAAAGAATTGTGGGACAAAATTGCATGTCTAATGCCTGTTCCTATTTGCACTTGTGAAGCTGCGAAGGAGGTATCAGATATGGCCTCATTCAATAGACTAATGCAGTTCATGATGGGATTGAATGACACTTATGATAATGTAAGAAATCAATTGCTGGTAATGGATCCTTTACCGTCAGTCAACAAAGCAAATTCCATGGTCCTAAGAGTTGAAAAACAAAGGGAAGTTCATATTCTTTACCCAGAAGTCACTGATAATGTAGCTATGATGGCATCAACAAACTATCACAGAGGTAATGGACTTATCAGAGGAAGAGGAAGCTGGACTGGAAGGTTTAATACTGGAAGAGGTAATACAGCCTATGGAAGAGGAATCAATAGAAGGTTCAACAATTTTGATAGGGAAGTGGTTTTCTGTGAACATTGCCATACAAATGGTCATTCAAAGGAAGGTTGTTTCAAGCTAATTGGCTATCCGGATTGGTACAAAGGACTGAAAGAACAGAGGGCTAAGGAATTTGGAGGCAGAGCTATGACAAATAATGTGATGAATATGAGTGATTCACCACTTGATCTAGAAGGAAATGGAGTGGTGATGAATCAGCAGAGTGAAATGTCGTCTAGCAACATCACAGACATTGTGCAGCAGGAATTGATAAAGATGCTCAAAGGAAAAATGCTGATAGATAGTGGAAGTCAGGTTAATTTTGCACATCTCAATAACTATTCAGGTATGTGCTCACAACACTTGGCTTTTACATCACTTGATGATTTTGGATGTAAAACTTGGATAATTGATACAGGTGCCACCAATCATATATGCACAGACATTAACCAAATGATCAATGTTAAACCTGTTACTGAATCTACTGCTGTTTGTTTACCTAATGGATCCATTAAGCATGTTAAACACGTTGGATCTATCACTATAAATCAAAGACTTCTTCTGACCAATGTTCTGCATATTCCCACATTCAAGTTTAATCTTCTGTCTGTACCAAAGTTAACACAATCTGCCAAAGTTAAATTCACTTTCTACCCTACTCATTGCTGCCTACAGGACCTGAAGGATGAAAGGACTATAGCAATTGGGAAACTGAATGGAAGGTTATATACGTTAGATGATAGTGGTTTACTGAAAGATGAAAATGAGAATTGTAATAGAGAAGTTAGTCTTTGTAATAAATTGTCTACCGGGGAACCTAGACCTGGTGATGGAGTGTTTCAGGTGAATAAAACTTCTTCTATTTCAATTGTTGATTGACATAATCGGTTGGGTCATGCATCCTATCAGTGTTTACATCATTTAGATTTTCTTGATCAACTGTGCAATAATCCCGTCACAAAAAATCTGCAGCCATGTGACATATGCCACAAAGCCAAACAAAGTAGACTGCCTTTTCAAAATTCCCAAATCCATTCCAATTCAATTTTTGATCTGCTGCACATCGATATCTGGGGTCCCTATAGACAATATACTCCTACCGGTACTCCCTACATGCTCACCATTGTTGATGATTTTTCAAGAGCCACATGGACCTTTATGTTGATTCACAAATCTCAGACAGTTAAAACTCTTGAGTCTTTTTTAAAAATGGTCAAAAATCAATTCGAAAAAAATGTCAAAGCTGTACGAACAGATAATGGGAGTGAATTCACAGGTCATGAATGCCAAGTTTTACTTCAAGCCTTTGGTATTTTGCATCAAAAATCGTGTGTTTATACCCCACAACAAAATGGAGTAGTTGAAAGAAAACATCGACACTTGTTGGATATGGCCAGATCTCTAATGTTCCAAGCCAATTTACCTAAGCACTTGTGGTCATATTCTATTCTCATGTCAACCTACATCATAAATAGGATTCCTAGCTCCATCTTAAAGTGGAAGACACCCTATGAAATTCTGTATGGAGTCAAACCAAGTCTATCTTCCATGAGAACCTTTGGTTGCCTCTGTTATATCACAAATACAAAACCTCATAAAGATAAGTTTGAGTCACGGGCTCATAAATGTGTCTTCATTGGTTTCAGTCCAGGACAAAAGGCATACAAGGTTTATGATCTTTCCAACAAGCAAGTTCATACCTCTAGAGATATTGTTTTTTATGAAAAAATCTTTCCTTTTTTGCATAAAGATCAGCCAGTCATTCAAACTCCATTACCTGTAGGATCGACACTGGAAGATACCACCATAAATCCTATTATATTGCCTTCTAATTTTCATGACACAGATCTGAATAATTCAGAATCTACTCAAGAATTTGTGACAGACTCCATTTCAGATACTCATACACCAGAATCCTTTCATTCTAATTCTCACATTGTGCCCATTATTCAAGTCCCTTTCCCTGAATCTTCCAGTGCTGAATCAGATGTTGAGCAAGGGCCTAGGCATAGCAGCAGACTGAGGGTTAAACCTATCTGGATGAATGATAATATCACTAATGTTACTGGAAATTCAGTGAATCCAATTGCTAATGTCCAAACAGGTTTTGATTTCACTAAATTGAGTTCACACCATACACCTAACACATTTCCATATTCTATTTCACCACATTTACATCACGCATATCTTTCCTTTCTGGCTAATGTATCAACTGTTCAAGAGCCGCATACATATCGTCAAGCTTGTAAAAATCATAATTGGGTACAAGCCATGAATAATGAGCTGAAGGCGTTGGAGGAAAATGATACATGGGAGTTAACTTGCTTGCCTGCTGGAAAGAGAGCCATAGGTTCTAAATGGGTGTATAAACTCAAGCTTACACCGGATGGGACAATAGATAGATTCAAGGCGAGGTTGGTTGCAAAGGGCTATGATCAAATGGAAGGAGTGGACTTTTTAGAGTGTTTTTCACCTGTCGCAAAATTGGTTACAGTGCGAATTCTTCTTGCTATTGCCTCTGCAAGATCATGGCCCATTCATCAACTTGACATTAACAATGCCTTTCTACATGGGTTTCTTGATGAAGAGATTTACATGGAACCACCAGCTGGGTATAAACAGGCTCAGGCAGGTCAAGTTTGCAGGTTGAAACGGAGCTTGTATGGTCTGAAACAGGCTTCCAGACAGTGGAACATTGAGCTTTGCCGTAAGCTTACTGGTTACGGATTTCATCAGTCTCAGCATGATCACTGTTTTTTTATCCATCATTCTTCTGATCATAGTGTTTTCCTCTTGATCTATGTTGACGATATATTAATTACTGGAACGCATGAATCAGATATTATAGCTGTCAAACAATTTTTGCACTCTGCATTCACTATCAAGGATTTGGGATATGCAAGGTTCTTCCTGGGCCTCGAAATTGCTAGAGGCAGAAATGGTACATATGTGAATCAAAGGAAGTATATCTTGGATATCATAAATGATGCAGGTCTAGCAGGTGCGAAACCTACACGAGTTCCTTTCCCTATAGGTACGAAGTTGTCCCAGAATGATGGTGAACTGTTTCCGGATCCGGCAAAGTATAGACGGTTGGTTGGTAGACTTCTATATTTAAATTTGACAAGGCCTGACCTTACATATGGAATTCAGCAGTTAAGTCAGTTTGTCAACAAGCCTTGCAAAGTTCATTGGGACACAGCAATTCATCTACTAAAATACTTGAAGGGTTGTCCTTCGACAGGATTATTCTACCCTCTTCAAACGGATCTTTCCTTAACAGCTTATTCGGATGCAGATTGGGCTTCTTGTGTGGATGCTAGAAGATCACTTACGGGGTTTTGCATTTTCTTGGGTACTACTCTAATTTCTTGGAAAACAAAGAAGCAAACCACCTTGTCAAGGTCCACAGCAGAGGCAGAATATAGGAGCTTAGCTGCAACGGTTTGTGAGCTTCGCTGGATCAGTTATGTCTTAGCTGATTTTCTGATTGATCTCCCTCTTCCGATTCCGTTATGGTGTGATAATAAATCTGCACTCCACATTACAGCAAATCCTGTCTTTCACGAGCGAACCAAGCACCTCGAAATTGATTGTCATATTGTGCGGGATAAGTACAAGGAAGGTTTTGTTCTTCCCCAGTTCATTCCTTCTTCTCACCAACTTGCGGATGTTTTCACGAAGGCTCTTCCATCTCCTCAATTTCATCTTCTTACTAGCAAGCTGGGACTTGAAGATCTTCATCGTCTGCCAGCTTGAGGGGGGGATGAAGAATTATTAATATCAATATTAATCCCCTTTTCTTTTATCCATTTATTCACGTGTATTTTCCCTTTATTGTGTTAGTTAGTTGGTTGTCCAGGTGTCTTTTTTCCATTGGTCTGCTTCTAGTATAAATACTGTGCAACCTCTACGTTGTTTTTTAACTTTTAATGAAATAATATTTTGGGTGAAAACTAGCAGCATTTTGGCTGCATAAAATCCTTCTTCCAGAATTCAATACACATCAACATATATATAACATACATTTGTTACTTTATACTTGAATTTGAATAATTTGGACCTATTTGAAATTTTACTAAATTATGAATATATAATAACATTGTCAATTTAAAAGTTTCTTTCAGTACAAATGTTAACTTCACGTACGAACTCAATGTAGAGCTTTTTCTTGAACTTTCACGAAACATCTCAATTTTTTTTTCCCGACAAGCACCTTTTGACTATAACCGAACTAAAGCGTTTTTGAAATTTGAAAAAAAAAAAAAAACCCTCTCAAACACACTAAAAGTGAACCTATGTCCAACCACCTTGTTGTGTTCCTCAAACTCGGATTTAATATTCTTCACAATAGGATTGATCCAACCCGCTTATCAACACAAGTTCGGACCAAATTATAGCAAGAAATTTGTCGGTTAAAGAATTTAACACAAGTTTTCTTCACGACCTTGGAAATCTCAAGATCGTGATTTCCACCATTCTTTCTTGTACTCTCTAATTAGTTTATTAACTCCTTTACTGATCTTGTAGCATAATCATTTGGTAGCCCATAATCTTTTATTGTCTTGCAATTATCGACTTGGTTTTTAAATGTCTTGATAGATACAAGTAACGAGGTCTAGATATGTTGTGCAAAGCGATGAGATCTCAATTTGCCAGCCACTGTAATAATATATGAATGTCTGGGTACATGCAATATTGTTGTGAATTTGTCACCTGGGACAAATTCATGGAAAGTTGTTGGAATATATGCAAGCTCACCTACACC
>CAIGRT010218030.1:0-12348 GCA_903798405.1 Fraxinus platypoda
AAATATATATTTAAAAAAAAATAGACTTGTAGTAGCGTTTAAAAAAAAAAAAATAGGCAACGAGCTCGGCTCGTGCAAGCACGAGCCGAGCTCGTGCGACAATGGGACGAGCCGGCTCGGCTCGGCCCATTGACACCACTACCTCCAACGAGGGGTTCAAGATTGAATGCAGCCCACATTTTAAATATGTCAATATAACGAGTTATTTGTTCCAATAGTTACTGAATTTATGTCTATATCTTCGATTGTTCAATAAAGTTTAAAATTTTCAATATTTCAATATAGTGAGTTAATTGTTCCAATAGTTACTGAACTTATGTCTATGTCTTCTAATGTTCACTGAAATTTAAAATATCAAGTTTTGACAACTAAACTTTGAAAAACATTGGACATTATTCATTGGTTAACTTCATTTTCAAATATCAAACGAAATTGGTAACGTGGTTGACGGAATGAACATGTGGCGCCCGTCACACTGTTAAACTTTAAGGTGGTAGAATTTTGGCCATTAATTTTGGAAAACGTCTTCTAATACTTACTGAATTTTGAGGTAGTCGAATTTTGGCTACTGAACTTTGAGATAGTTGAATTGGGCAACGAAACTTTGAGATGGTCGAGTTTTTGCCACAAAACTTTGAAAAACGTCTTCTATGGTTCCCCCAAAACCATAACTTGAAATGTTATGGAGCCCAACTTTTTAAAAAGATCCAAAACAAAAGCCCATAACTTCAAAAAAAAAAAAAAAAGCCCAACCCAAACCATTCATCTCCTTCGTTTGGAACACTGGAAGTTCCGATGCTACGGCATGCTTGATGCTCCGTTTCAAAAATCCAACGATTCCGATGGAGTCAGCACGGGTGACAACGCCAACTAGCTGATTGTTGACTCTGTCCATGTTTACATGTACTAATACTCATGCCATAACATGATTTCTACTACATTATTTAAACCAAGACTTCAATTTATTTTTTCAAAACATTAAACACCTGTATAAAAAATATAACAATTCATCAACAAATTTACCCCAATTAAAAGAAAAAAAAAACATTAAATGCAGTTCATAAAATGAACTTCTATGAATTCTGTATCATTAAACTTTAAATAATTCTTTATTAATTAAACTTGAAATAAGTTTTTAATATTCAAGTAAAAATAACTTGTATGATGAACATCTGCAAGATTACCTATTGGTTGCGTATGCTTGTCTTGGTTGATGTCGCATAATATCTAACTATTTTTCATAATGGCAACGAAACGTATAACTTTTACAAATCTTTCCATTTTTCAAGTCGATAACTAGCTTTCGAATTGGACTGATTGTTGGTTGTCCTAATTTTGATTTTCGAACTGGACTAATTACTGGCTATCCTACATTTGATAATGAATATAATGCAAATAATCAAGAAAAACGAGATAACTATCTTGACATCGAGAAAGATCACGTAAGATTCCTAGTCTGAAGGAAAGAAAGATATTTCAAAATGTGAAGCAAAGATCATTTTCTACCACAAAATGAGACAATGGCCCAGAAACTGACATTTTCCACGTTTTTCACAACCTAAAGTAGTACCAAAAAAATGCTGCGTGTCTATCCATTGTTTATACAAATGAGCCAAAATAGTTTTAATAATTTATCATTAAACATTAAATAATTCTTTATTCATTTAACAAATTTTTTTAAGAGTTGATGTAATGTGCGGATAAAAGAATCGATAAAACGTATAATTAAAATTTAAGTTCGACCAACTGGAAAATGGGTAAGATTTTTCAAAGACAATTGCGGTGGGACCGAAATTAATAGACTCGATTGTTAGTGTGTGTTTGTCTTCCATTATTGTAGAAGAAATATAGTAATTAATAGTATTTTTTTGAGAATGTGTAGTTGAAATTTAAAGTAACTTGATTGGTTTGTGTGTAGAATATTTTATTAGGTGAATGTGTGGTGGAGAATCTTATCGTAGCAAACAATGTTTTGGAATAATGGAAGACAAACGGGGCCTTAATCAATAAAAGTTTGATGCACGTGGCGTTCACGCAAATATCATAGACAAAATCCAAGAAAAGCCCATCAGGCCCACCTATTCACAATTCACGACCTAATTAAGAGGCAGTTAACGACAAATAGAAATTAATCTAGGCCTTATATCACCGGGGCCCACTTTCATCAGACGATATTACAACCGTTCCTTTCTTCAGCACAGAAAAAAACAAAAAATCTCTCAAGAAACGGGAAAAGACAGAAGAGATAGGCAAGGTTTCACCATTAGTCCTCAACATATTATACCAATAGCAAGTCGATTCTTAACTTTTAAAATGGAAAAATTTAGTCCCAAATTTTTATTATTTCATTACATTATTCATCCCTCTACAGCCGTAACGTGTGTCTCATATGCTTATCTTCATAAAAGTATATTTTCTTTTCGACTTGTACTGATTTAAGAAATTTGAAATGAAGTGAAATTGCACACTATAATAAATTATTGAGACCAACTTGCTTTTTCTAAACATTGATGATCAATTTGTTCATAGAGCCAAAGATTGGGGTTAATAGAGAAATTATCCTTTTCTTTTTTGTTTTCCTTAAAGAAGGAAAGTTCCTCGGTTTGTTTGTTAATTAATGTTTGCTGGGTAAGACTTGATCTAATGTCGGTTTAGATTTATTAACTAATTACTTATAATTAAATACAAATACGCAACTTAAATGCTACAGATATGATTATATTATAGTTTATTCACACATGTAGAATAGTAGCGTGATTGAGGGTGAGCGTAGTTGCCATTATTTATTATTATTATTTCTGTTTTCAATTCAATGTTTCTACTCGTCTTTTGTTGTTTCTCCTAGTTTGTTTGTCCAAAACCCTCATATTTTCTTACTCTTCACTTTATAAAAAATTCAGCTCAAATATCATAGAGAATTTCCAATAAAAAGTTGATATTTTTATCGATCGGAAATTTTCATGATCTGGGTTTTGAGATTTTGGATCTGATTACTGTTATATTGATGTAAAGTTAGAGTTTTGCAAGTGGGTCTTGTGAAAGAAGGGATTTGGTAGAATTCTGACCTAGGCCGGGTCATTTTATTTCGATCTTTGTTGATTGAAGGAAAGTGAGAGAGTTAAGCAAGATGAGGGAAAAGCTTGGGTTATTAGTGTGCTTAGGGTTTCTTCTATATGGATCTTGTTTGGGAAGATTTGTTGTTGAAAAGAACAGCTTGAAGGTGACGTCACCAGGCTCACTGAAAGATGTGTATGAATGTGCAATTGGGAATTTTGGGGTGCCACAGTATGGAGGGACCATGGTTGGTACAGTCCTCTACCCAAAAGCCAATCAGAAGGCGTGCAAGAGTTTTGAAGATGTTGAAATTTCCTTCAAGATTAAGCCGGGAGGCAAGCCCATATTTGTTCTTGCTGATCGAGGGGGTAAAGTTTTTCGATTTCGTCCCCGCCAATTGGAAATGTTATTATGAGTTTTAATTTTCATGTTTGTAAGAATAGGAAATTGATAGTATTCTTTTTGCAGCATTGATTCCTAGTTAACTTGATTGTTGGTTGCATAATTGCATGGATGTTAACTTGGTTGGGAAGAGAAGAAAAAAATGATCTTTTACTGGTCTAGTTATTAGATCTTTTGGTGTTTTTAATGTATCTTCACTGATTATCATCACTTTGAACGTATTATAACATGAGCGCAGTAATTTGGATTTGATGTAGCTAAGTAATATGTCTAATTTGATCTTCAAGTTATTGTTTTAATTGAAACACCAATTTCGGTTTTATATGGAATTGTCAAGGGGTAGACTCACAGCTTAAATGTTGACCCATTTCATCTGGTTTTGGAAAGAAAATTTTGAAGTTGATTGTCATTTGTTCTTCTATAGCTTAATATTGTTAATTACTTTGCATAAATCCATTTTATTTTTCTCCGCTATCACTTATGTCTTTATCAATATTGGCATTTACATTACCATAGTGCTGGCCTTCCATTCAGTGTCATCCGAATCACACACATTAATACATGTACAACTGTAAACAATCTCTTCATATGTAGTTTTTTGCTTAGGTGTGAATTTGATAACTGCTGAAGCAAATTACTGTCATCATCTACATATTGAACAATGTCGTCTTGATTTGCTGATTTCACAGATTGCTTCTTCACGTTGAAGGCATGGAATGCTCAGAATGCTGGAGCAGCAGCTATTCTTGTTGCAGATGACAGGGTTGAGCCTCTTATTACTATGGATACCCCTGAGGAAGAGAATGCAAAAGCAGATTATCTACAAAACATAACTATCCCATCAGCACTTATTAGCAAGGCTCTTGGGGACAAAATCAAGAAAGAGTTGTCTAATGGAGAAATGGTCAATATAAATCTTGATTGGAGAGAGGCTCTTCCACATCCTGATGAGCGGGTTGAGTACGAGTTCTGGACAAATAGTAACGACGAGTGTGGTCCCAAGTGCGAAAGCCAGATACAGTTTGTCAAAAATTTCAAAGGAGCAGCCCAGATACTTGAGCGGAAAGGCTATACCCAGTTCACTCCACATTATATAACTTGGTATTGTCCTGATGCTTTTATTTTGAGCAAACAGTGCAAGTCGCAGTGTATAAACCATGGGAGATATTGTGCTCCGGATCCTGAGCAGGATTTCAGTAAGGGATATGATGGGAAGGATGTGGTTGTGCAAAATCTACGCCAAGCTTGCTTTTTTAAGATAGCCAATGAAAGTGGAAAACCATGGCTTTGGTGGGATTACGTGACAGATTTTGCTATCCGCTGTCCAATGAAAGAGAAGAAGTACACTAAAGATTGTGCCAATGAAGTAATCCGTTCATTTGGTATGTTAAAGTTCTGTTCTATCAATGTTTTAATTAACAAAAAATTAAAAATATGCAGTACATTATGTGTTTGCGTGAATATTCATTTTGATTTTATAGATGATGTTGATGGGACCGAAGTCCTGTATCCTGTAAATGATACCAACATTAACTGTGCTGTTTGATTCTTATTAGATGGAGTGTGTGTAATTTGTCACATATTCATTTTTATTATTTTTAACTTTTTTGAGAATGAAAATCATATCTTTTGTTCTTATATGTGCATTAGTTAGTTAACTTGGGTATATGATAATGTGGATAAGGCTTAGTGAATTAATAGTTATGATACTTAGAGTAAGCTGCTGCTTGTTTACTATTGCGGTTATAGTCTTCTCGTATACTTATCCTAAAATAGTATTAGTTCTTGAAATTATGTTGATTACTGTGTATTCATCACCCTTAAAATTTTAGTTTGATCCAAATGTTTGCTGTATCTCATAATGAGTTGTACCATTGTGGAACTGATGATATTGTTTTCCTTGGATTTTGATTGTATGAAATACTTTAATACTACATTTAATTTTCATTTGTTCCAAATGTTAGTTATGTAACTGGTCAATGACGTAAAGCTTTATGTTACCGAATGCTTTCTATAGATGGAACCATGAATTAGTGCTCCTATTTGTCCATGCATCCTTGGGTGCATAATTGTTGACTCCTGGATGGGAAGTAGGATTTTCTATTTTCTACCATTGAAGTTGTTCACACGCTTCTTCACCGTCTTGACAAATGCTAGCATTTAGGGCTGCTTGCTCATGGACTAATCAATATTTATCGAAATGACTCTTATGCAGGTCTTGATGTTAACAAGGTAGACAAATGCATAGGAGACACTGAGGCGGATGTCGACAACCCAGTTCTAAAGGCTGAACAAGAATCACAGGTTTTTCATCTTATAAGACCCTTGTATTGTTAACAATGGCTGTGAAAGTTGTTAATTGTCGACGTAATTTATTTCAGATAGGGAAGGGTTCTCGTGGAGATGTGACTATCTTGCCTACCCTTGTTATAAACCGCAGGCAGTACAGAGGTAGATAACTCCTGGAACCTTAACAGCAGTCCGAATTTATTTATCACAATTTATATGGAAAAAGAAAATTGTCTTATAAAATTAATCCTACTGCTCAGGCAAGCTGGACAAAGGTGCAGTTCTCAAGGCCATATGTTCAGGTTTTGAGGAGACCACAGAACCAGCCATTTGTTTGGCTGAAGGTCATTGATTCTACTATCCATCTCTAATTTAGATTTAATTATTCTTACAAAGTTGTGATAAAAAAGGTAACAAGTTGAACTATTCTAGCCAATGTTGTTATTGTGAGACTTGATCCATTGCGTTCTAGAAATCACAACCATTTCCCACATGTGTATGCGTAGTTGATGCAAAATCTCCAACTCGAGTGGCTGTTGATGTTCTTTTTGCAGATATAGAAACCAATGAGTGTAAGGAAAATAATGGGGGATGCTGGCAGGATAAGGCTGCCAACATTACAGCTTGCAGGGTACACTACACTTCTAATTGTTATTTTGGCATTTTTAGCTGCTACTTCTCTTCTGATGTTCTTAAAAAAATTCATTACAGGATACCTTCCGTGGGAGAGTGTGTGAATGCCCAATTGTGCAGGGGGTGAAATTTGTTGGTGATGGTTATACTCATTGTGAAGGTGAACGTCCCTTCTTCTCTTTTCGAAAATACTTTTTATATTCCCCTCTTAATTTAGGAGGGTAGGTGTAGTCTCATTACCCAACCATTCCTATGTAAGCAACTCTTTTTTTTCCTTATTCATTCTGTTATGACACCACAATGAATTGTCTGGAAGTGATTCTCTTCTTTTATGTGGTTATCCTTCTGCAGTTTTTTTTTCCAAAAATCATTATATTAGGAAAAAGTGTTACCATAGGCTCTGAGGTGATTGACAAGGGGATATTTTACTTTCTTTGGGTTAATAGATGTATCAGATTTTTTATAGGCTGTTTGTACTCTTTTGATTAATAGTTTCCATACATGGAACAATTAACACGAGCCTGGACTTCAACTTTCTGTCCCAGATTATCGGTCTCTTATTCATGACATTTTCTTGTCTTCTGGCTGTGACAGCTTCTGGAGTATTAAGATGTGAAATAAATAATGGAGGCTGTTGGAAAAGAACCCAGGATGGGAGGACATATTCTGCATGCATTGTAAGTTGGAGTTCCTTGTAGTACATTTGTTTCCTTCTCTCACCTTTTCCTATTAGACGAAGTTTATTCTTCCCTTGTTTGACCAACTTATTCTCTCTCTTTTTGTTTCTTGTTTGACCACATGTGAAATTCTGATTCTTCCATGCTGAATACTGGTTCAATCTTTATTCTTCAGGATGACCATACTAAAGGTTGCAAGTGCCCTCCAGGATTCAAGGGTGATGGAGTTAAAAATTGTGAAGGTATGCATCTTTATTTCTCTAGGGGTCCTATGAACATAATAGATTCGTCTGCCACTGCATATTTTATGGGTGATTGATTTTAGATTTATTTATCATCATTTTAGATATTGACGAGTGCAAGGAAAAACTGGCATGCCAATGTCGAGAGTGCAAATGCAAGAATACCTGGGGCAGTTATGAATGCAGTTGCAGTGGCAACTTATTGTACATGCAGGAACATGACACGTGTATAAGTAAGTACGAACACTTTTCCTATTTAATATGCGGCGAGTATTGTGTACATTACTTGGAACACACAGCTCAGTGCTCATTGAAGTTGACTGTTGGAAAGGCAGATTTTGTCCAACTTCTGTATAACCTTGTGCAGTACTCCAGTAATATTTATCTATCCAGACATGAGTAGTTGGTTAGCCACTACATGGTTATGACTTGTGATGTTGGAATGTAGGAATGAACTTCGTATTTAAATTCTAGAATTGCTGATTAGTCAACAAATTTGTAGCTAACGTAGTTACATGCTAACATAATTTTCTACAGTGCTAGATTTAACATCTCAAGATCTCTGCAGGTAAGGATGCTAATACGGGATTCAGCTGGGGCTTTGTTTGGGCAATCATTCTCGGCCTGGCCGTTGCAGGAGTTGCGGGTTATGCTCTGTACAAGTACAGGATCAGGGTATGTTAGCTTTATTTTAATGCTATACTCTTTTACAACTTTCAAACAACTAGACTTAATTGATATGCACGTAGAACGAGGGTAGTTTGGAACAGGACTGCAGAATGAGGAGGGCCCAAAACAAGTTTGTTAGACAATAGTAGTGTTGTAATATTCATCTAATTGAATATGATCATTAATTGGTGGGGGGATGGATAAAGGGCATTAATTGAATTTGTTAGACAACAGAGTGTAATGGAGGTGGAAATGCTAGAAAGGGTGGTGAAATTTCTAAAAATGATATGAGAAGGTCTAAGGGCATGTAAAAATGTTTAGTGGTGTCTTCAAGTTCATTTGCTTATCGCGTAAATACTCCGCTGGGATGGTGGTTCTTGTTTATGTTCACTTGTGTTTTTCCCCTTTTCTGAGATTTTCTCATAATAAAGATTCGCATGCAGAGATACATGGACTCGGAGATTCGGGCTATCATGGCACAGTATATGCCGTTGGATAATCAAGGAGAGGTACCTCAACATATTCCTCATAGCAATATCTGATAATAGGGAATTTTAATTTTTTGGTTAAGAATGGCATTTGGAGGAAGAAAATTTATACACACCGCACTGCCAGCGTTTATTTGGTTAAGTCTGATGTTTTCTGATCCAATGTCAAGCATGGTACATTTTCGTATTGCAATCTCATTGACATGGTAATCTTGGTTGTAATTTATGCATGTGTAAATTGTAACAGATGTTTATAGACTCCCCGTGTCTTGGGAAATTTTCCTTGGATGTGATGTGCATTATGATATATTAAATTTTTTTTTTTTCGTTTCAAATTTTTGTTGGGCCATGTACTTCTCTTCCATTGATCAAGCATTTGGCATGCTATAAGGATCATGTGCAATATTTTGCCAATGTCCTTGAAAGTAGTATTGTTTTAGAAGGTGAATTGGAGAGTAGTAGTTTATATTACTAAAGAGGAAAAAGAAAGTGATTGACGGTTAGGTGCTTGACCGTACTCTTTCGCTACTGGCATAAATATGTCCAACAAAACGGACATAAAAGTCAGCGTTCTATCTGTGTCCTTTGGGACATTTCAAAGGTTCTATATGTGAGGATTTATCTATTTGATCCAAAGATTTTACAAGTAGATAGATGGGGTAAATTTCGTTAAGAGAGATAAAAGTATGTATTATGTTCTAGATTAGAGAGGCAGCAGATCTTACTCTCTTTCTTTTTTAAATTAGTTAAGTTGAACTTGCATTGTACGTTATTCTAAAATACTTTATAAATGATGTAAAAGTAATATTTGATATCAACTTGTTGGGAGGATTTGACGAGTATCAAACGATCTAAAGAAAATAAAATTTAGGATAAAAATTTAAGAGAAGAAAATTGTACTCTCAAAGCCTAACTTCTATGATTCAAATTTTTTTGTAACGATGAAATACTACAAATGAGCAACCTTTTTATACTACATTTGGTACATAAGAATTAATCTAATACATGAATTTAAACACCCATTAAAATTCCTAGATACATGAATAGGAATAAATTCATCTATAATAATCTATATTCATGTAGATCAAGATTCATCAAATCAAGATTTATTGAGTTTAGATTAATTTGAATGTTAATTAATTGAGAATTAATGACTCGAAATTCATACATGACAAAGATTTTGTAGTATTTATTACATATTGAAAAACGAAAAGTAAGGTATTATTGAAATAATTAAATTGTAGTAGGGTTAAAATCGTCCAAAAAATGATTCTAACTTGATGTAATATTTAATATATTATAGATCACTACCAGAAACGTTGAAATCCAGTCAATTGAATCAATATTTCCTTATTTGTGATAGTTGATGAGCGTTCTAAGTACTTTTTGACGATGGGGGCAAAGGATTGAATTGAATACCATGGGACTTGCGATGAATGGATATTGTTGTTTACAGTTTAATACACTATTGAAAAATGTTAATTGCAGTGAGGGGACATTGTCTGTCATTTACCGTTTCAATGTATATGATACAAAAGGACCTTTTTCAGAGGTGAACAGATATTTTATAGAAGACAATGAAGTGATCTGGCTGAGTTTGACCAGTAGTTTAGCCCTTATTCCCTTGGCTCAACGATAATTACAAACAAAAAGACGGATTTAATCCTTAATGAGGTTCTATTCATTTATGTATCAATTTAGAGCAAAAATGGAGTAAAATCAAGATGCTAATGCATGTACTGACTACTTTTAGTTCCAATTCTTGTTGAATCTTTACTGTTTTCAATGATGACATGCTGAATTTGATTGCATTTGCCTTCAAAGCTGAGCTAAGACCACAATCAAGGTTTTTAAATCTTGGAATAAATATTTTCAAAATCCCTGCAATTGGATTTGAGTAAAATCTGATCCTAATAAGTCTAATTGAGTATCCGAGCTAGTCCTTGGTGGCTTTTCTTTGTTTGGGCACCTCGAATGAAGCCTAATAAGACTACAGTACCTTAAGAGTACTATCACTGTCAAAGAACAACTTCAAAGGGGCTATAAATCCATTTCTTGCTGAAATTGGGAGCTTGAAAATGACCGACTTGTGTGAAAATAATCTATCAGGGACCATACTGGATGAGCTTTTTGAACAATATAGGTCTTTAAGGTTGATTTTGCTTGTCAAAAACAAGCTCACTGGTTTATTCCTAGAGTCGCTGATCTCCTGCTCATCGAAAAGAATTAACATTTAATCCAATCAGCTCTCAGTTCAGTTGCCCTGTGGATTATGGTCATAGAGTTTACTTCAATCACTTGATTTATTGGATAACTTATTCAAGGGTGAGATTCTATAAGAAATTGAGAGAGCGTATAATTTGAGGGGAATTAGTTTGCAGAAGAAGCTTTATAGGCTGCCTGCCTGAATATATTGGAAATTTTTAACTGTTGAATATTGATATTGGTGACAATTATTTCATTGGGGGGCTTCCTATGTCAATGCATAAGCTCGTGAATTGCAGATATCTTGATGTGAATGGCAATTCGGTAACCGGGGAATTTCCAGGCTGGATTGGTGATATGATGAGCCTGGAGTTCTTGGTCTATCGAACAATAACTATACTGGCGAGATACAGAACTCCATAGGAAATCTTCAACTCTTGAAGTAAACTTGTCAGAAAATCAGTTAGTAGGGAAAGCATACCAGTCTTCTGTGAATTGCGTAAACCTTAAGGTACTTGATCTAGTCCAAAATTTGTTCACAATCTTCCTTTGTGGGTTTTTAAGTTGGCGTTGGAGAGCGTCTCCATTTCTAAAAACAGATATACTGGAAGCATTGTCTATCCTACTCCATTATCACTGTCAGCACCCTATCGAACTCTTAAAAGACTCGTCCAATGCGTTATCTGGTGAAATTTCATCTTCCATTGGGAATTTCAGCAGTTTGCAGTCCTTGAATATTTCCAGGAACTCTCTAGTTAGTCCCATCCCTGCAAATGTAGGTGAATTGAACACCACTCTTGTCCTTGATCTTTGTCACAGTCAGCAAAATGGAAGCATCCCCTTTGAAATAGGATGAGCAGTTCCATTGCAGGAATTAAGGCTCGAGACCTATTTCCTGACTGGTGCAACTCCAACAGATATGAGGAACTGCTCATCTCTAACCTCTTTGTAAGTTCTCCATCTCGTGAAACTTTCTATTTCGTGGTGAATGCAGATTTATGGATTCGACGATGGTCTGCTATTCGTCTGAGTGTCTTCATATAGTTCTAAAAGATTATAAAATATACCCATTTTTTCTCTCATGTAGGATCTTGTCTCATAATAACATTACTGTTTCAGTCAGCGTGGCAATTGTGGGCTTATCCAACCTTGAGGTAATCGATTTGTCCTTTAATCGCTTCACTAGAAGTTCACTGAAACAACTTACAGATCTTTCCCAACTTATTGCCTTCAATATTTCCTACAATCATCTCCAAGGTGAACTTCCAGGCGGTGGCTTTTTTGACTCAATCCCTTCCTCGTCGGTCATTTGTAATCTGTCCCTTTGTGGTTCTTTGTCTAGCAATCATGCCCTGCTGTCAAACCCAAGCTCCTTGTCCTAAACTCCAATTCATGCTGTTCGAGTGAACAAGTCATGGTTCTCTTCAGATCTCCATCATAAGAGAATAATACTCGGTATATCCTTAATTGCCGTTGGTGCAGCTGTTTTTATTGGCCTTGGTGTGTTAACTGTCTCTATTCTGAATATTTATGTCTGCTATTCTAAAGCACAATCTTCCGTGACTAGTGATGGCAATGGGGCGGGTTCGGGGCGGGGCACCCTCACCCCACCCCGCCCCACCACGCCACTCCCCCTCCCCGCCCCGCGCCCCACCCCACCTTAGACGGGGCGGGGCGGGGCGGGACGGG
>CAIGRT010218051.1:0-15188 GCA_903798405.1 Fraxinus platypoda
TTTTTTAAAGAAGGATAGTTAAAAAAATTTCAAAAAATGCGAGCCCGAGTGGCTCGGCTCGCTACGGTACGTGCTCGTGGGCCGAGCCGAGCTCGCCCACGAGCAACGAGCCGAGCAAAAGCTCGGCTCGTTTTATAACAAACCACGAGCTCGAGCTCGTGGGCAACCTCGGCTCGGCTCGGCTCGTTTGCCACCTCTAACTGCTCAAGTGTATTTCGACTAAATTGACCGTTTGTTTAGTTCAACATACCATTAGAATAAAAATACTAAAAATCAACTATTAATATTTACTTATTTACTAATGTTGAATTGGACGCTCAATCCATATAAAGTAGGCTTTTAAAACAAAAAATTCAAAAAAACACAATCATGTTTTAATTGGGCTGCTGAGCACTCTTTGAAAATATATCCTCAGTAATGAAACAGTTTTTTGAGGTGTACATGTAGTTTCAGACCAGCAAGTTGAATGGTAAATTGTGTTCAATCTTTCCACTTACACTTATATACCTAATTGCTTAGTTTATATAGTACTTGGATAAGGTAATTTGATATTGTTACGGTCACGAACGTTTTCAATCTTGTTCGTTCGTGAAGGTGCTATTCTGTGGACTATTAATATGCGTATTGTCCATTAGGGTTAGACCTATACAGTATTTGCTTATTGGTCCCAGTATTCAATTTAAGTTCCTCTTAGGGGGATGTTAAATATTCAAATTACTGAGAACATTGAACCCTAATGGATTACGTAAGTCAATTGCACGGAATAGCCCGAGGAAAAGATTTGTAGGGAAAATCCTTCGTTATTACTGATATGGTACAAGAATAAATGTAAATCTTGATTTTAAGTCTCGTTACCTTTTATAAAAAATTTCACGTCAAGTCTTTCTAAGGAAACGAACGTTAAACAAGCTATTTCTTTGATTTAACATTGCACATAACTGCGGAAATGTAATAATTCCTCCTTTATACTTTCCAGTTTCCACAATAGAAATCTGATATTGTTTCAATTGCTATTATGATCATGGCCACCATTTGCAATTGATTAATAAAGATGAAAATGCATCGTTATTATTTTTAATAGTTTGATATCAAGAACAAGTACTAAAAGGCACAAGTTGCGTACTACTGAAGACAAAGATTGCAGCTGGCATCTCAGTGTCAAGACTGTCTTTACACTAAGAGCATGATTGGTTGTGCTTAAATAAGTCAAATTTACTTTTAAGTTATTTCACAATACATGATTCTGAAAGTTAACTTTTCACTAACAAACTTAGAGCTTGTTTGGTACTGATTAAAATCGGATTAAAATTGAAAAATTAGTCGTTATTGTTGACTTTTATTAGACGAGTGAGACTCAATAACAGCTATATTTTCAATTTTAATTGGATTTTAATCAATACTAAACAAGCTCTTAATTTTCTAAAGTCAGTCAAGTATTGACTTGTTTTTTAGAAAATTAACTTTTAAACGTAACCAAACATGTTTCAAGACGTAAAAGATGAGACTCGTTTTCATACCAATGGTGACTTAAGTATTGGACGTAGAACGGGTGAATTCCCTGCTCCCTCTTGCAGGTGCTCATCGAGGAGCCTAAATCGATATGCGTGATGATCAATGGACACTGTTGAAAGCTGACTGAGTTAGACAATATCATTAGTAATCGGGGGATTTCTTAGATACGATGCAAATCAATTCTTGTTATATATTTGATTAGACATTATGATTTATACAAGATTTTAATTTCTTTTTATTCTTTAACCCAAATTCAATATTAACGAGTCTCATATATCAAACATGCCATTCAGATAAAATAAATGTAATTCACCATTAAAGATAAAATTTAATGTATAAATTCGATATCATAGTTATGTGTGTAATAATGCATATATTAGTTTCTGCCAGTAGTAATATTTTTAATTGTTTATTATTAAGTTACATTCTTCTAGTTTTATTAAATTTTACTTGGTATTTGATAAGAAAATCTAAATTTGACGAGAAAATAGATTTGCATTTTGTTGGAATGCGGAAGCAGAATTACTCGAAAATTTAAATTTTCTTTAATTCAATAAACAACATTGTCTAGACGTTCACATATATGTTATATCAAAAATTAAGAATTCAAATTTTTATCTAAATTCGATGATCAATTCTTGAACTGGATCTGAATCACGAATTTCCAGCCTTTTAATTTCAAGAATTTGATATTTCAAACCTCCAATTTTTCTATAGTATTATCCGAAGTCAAGACTACACTGGCGAGTAGGCACCTTCTTTAAATAGATCAAGAAACTAATTCCAATAAGGAAAAATAATTTTTTTTCGCCTTTTATCTCTCTCCAATTTGAACACTATGAAATTGTGTATTATGATTGTTCTATGATTTCTAGGTCCATCTAGTCTCTATCTATAGAGATAAGGATGTTCCAATCTACATACAACAATAATTTTAATTTCAAATAGAAGTCTTAATCAAAATCCAAATAGGAGTTTTAATTAAAGTCAACATCCAATTAGTTTACATCTAATTACATGTATAGTCCTAAAACTTCAATTACAAATATAATTAAGTCTGTAACTTTTATAGTAATTACAACTAAGTACAAAATTTTATTATAATTATAATTAAGTCCA
Organism: Fraxinus platypoda; assembly: GCA_903798405.1. Classification (NCBI taxonomy): domain Eukaryota; kingdom Viridiplantae; phylum Streptophyta; class Magnoliopsida; order Lamiales; family Oleaceae; genus Fraxinus; species Fraxinus platypoda. The sequence goes on from CAIGRT010218051.1 coordinate 2,632, forward strand.
AAACTATTATAATCGTCGTAATAAAGTGTCAATACTTTATAGAGCTACCACAGGGACCTAATTGTACACATAACATAGAAAGTAATAATATTATAGTGTATCTAGTTGTTTCTGGTCTTTTGTAGACATAGCAACAAATTGAACCAGTGGCATAAAAGTGAATTTGCTCAATCCAACTCCAAATTAATCTTAAAACTAGTTTTTTTTATCATTAACAGAAAAAAATTACAATTACCTGGGATCGTTCTGTGGTTTTTGTTCCTGAGTACCTTCTTGGAAATCCTCAATTATCGATCACAAACATTTCAAAATCAAATCGTAGTCATGTTTGTTTTATTTGAATTTGTGTGGTTCAACTGTTTAAACACCGGTCCAACACACATATTTGAGTTTAATGTTAATAAGAAAAATAAGTAACTCACTGTCTAAAGCTGAACGAAAACATTCTTGTCTCGGAATTCGGGCAAATAACCCCACATCAGCCAGCGGATTTGAGCTCAAATCCACATCTCAAGATGAAAGTCAAGCCTTTCCATTTGAACTTCATATTACTCCAGAATATATGTTGATAATCCAATGCCTCAATTTTACAATCAAATACATTATTAACGTATTAAAGTAGAACCAAGATATCGAGAGCAAGGCTTATTTAGTCTGTTGTTTTTGCAAAGGAGCATAATAGGGGGAAAAATGTGCACAACCTCGGATTGAAGATCACATTAAGTAGTAAACAATTTCGTGTAACAAGAACTTGAGATGCAATGATAACAAGGGAAAATTAGAATCGAAGATCGATGGTCGAGGAAGACAAAATATTTTTATAGGTGCAATTGAAAGAAAGATTCTATTAGCAAGTAGATGCAAGAAAACTGGAGAAAAAGCTTAATTAGTACTCAACCCACGAAATGGTTTTGAATTGAATTTGCTCTGGTTTTGTCAGTATTTGGAAAAGATCATGTTAGTTTATTTAAATGCATTATAATGTCGAATAAAGTGTATGTGTATGTTGATTGTTGGGTATGATGTGAATGTGCGATTGTAACCTAAGTTTGGTAGATTGTGTGAATAATACAAACTAATTCGATAAATCAAACAAGAGAGAAGAACTAAGAGATGGAGGAAGAAAAATCGATTGTAAGCGCCTCCAAAAATTAGGGCAAAATAAATTACAATGAGTTTATATACTACAAACTAAAGTAAACAAAAAAAGAAACTAAATATTATACAATAATATTATATCGAACTATATCTAACATCCTCCCTCAAACTCACGATACTATAACAAAAAGCAGCGAAAGTTTGTCAAGCAAGAAGCGAAAACGATGAATTGGATGAGACTTCGTAAAGAAGTCAGCAAGTTGTAACGATGAAGAAACAAAAGGTAGTGAAATAGTGCCAGTCTGCAAATGATGGCGAATCAGATAACAGTCAATTTCAATATGCTTCGTACGCTCATGGAACACAGAATTGTGAAAAATCTGAATAGCACTTTTATTATCACAATAAATCGGGGTTGGAGCTGATGAAGAAATATTCATGTCTGCAAGTAACTAACGCAACCACACAATCTCAGTAGTAGTGGATGTCATAGCACGATACTCTGCCTCAGTAGAGGAACGCGAAACAACAGTATGTTTCTTACTCTTCCAAGAGATAAGGGAATCACCCAAAAATATACAAAAACCAGTAGTGGACTTGCGGTCAGTTGGATTACTGGCCCAATCAGCATCAAAGTATGCACAAAGTACTAAAGAGGAGGTCGACGAAAATAAAAGACTTTGAAAGCAAGTACCACGAAGATAGCGCAAAATACGAATAACAGCTGCCCAATAAACTGTAGTGGTAGCCGAAACAAACTGACTAACAATGTGAACAACATAAGCAATATCGGGACATGTAATGGTAAGATAAATCAGACATCCAACAATAGTGTGATACAAAGTGGGATCAGCTAAGGGCACACCGTTAAAGGATGAATATCGAGCGTTGGACTCAAGAAGAGTATCAACAGTTTTAGTATCAGTAAGGTGAGCACGCTCAATAACATCCATAGTATACTTAGATTGAGAGAGAAGATAACCTTTAGGAGAAGAAGCAACTTCAATCCCCAAAAAATAAGATAATGCACCTAAATCCTTCATTTCAAAACGACGAGCCAATTCTGATTTCAAATCTATAATCTCATCAACATCATTACTAGTAATAATCATATCGTCAACATATAGCAAAAGTAGAATGCGACCAACGGAAGTGCATCTAAAGAATAGGGCAGAGTCACGATAACTCGATGTAAAACCAAGAGAGGTAACAACAGTGGAAAATTTCTCAAACCAAGCACGAGGTGCTTGTTTGAGGACATAAAGTGCATTCTTGAGCTTGCAAACATTTCCAGAGGAGTGAGAAAGAGCAGGAAGAGGAACCATATAAACCTCTTCTTGAAGATTTCCATTCAAAAAAACATTTTTGACATCTAACTGAGAGAGACTCCACTGACGAACAGTGTTCATCTTAGCAACAGAGCAAAAGTCTCCTCATAATCCAGACCCTATTACTAAGTAAAACCCTTAGCAACCAATCTAGCCTTGTAACGCTCAACTGAACCATCAGATTTGGTTTTAATCTTATAAACCCAACGAGAACCAATAGCATGTTTACTTGAAGGCAATGCAACCAAGTCCCAAGTGTCTGTCATATGTAAAGCAGAGAATTCATCAGCCATAGCTTGTTGCCAAAGAGGATCCAAAATAGCTTCTTTATACGAAGAGGGTTCAGATAGCTTGTGAATAGAGGTTAGATAACAACAAAATGACTCATAATAATAAGAATAAGCAAAATCGGGTAACTGAGTGGAATTACGAATACGCTGAGGATATCGGGGAAGAGAGGGAACAGGGGCTGGATCATCGATCTCAGACGATGCTTGGGAGGCCGCAGAAGGAGAAGGGATATCATGAGTCAGCGCATGTGTACCTGTAGGCATGAAGAATCAACAGTACATGGAGTATGAGAAGGTAGTCTGTCAATGTCATCAGAGAATGGATCAATACGAATAAGATCAGTTTTAGTTACGTCATGAGTATTATCAGAGATAGAAAAGAATCGAATGTGCTCAAGAAATACAACATGACGAGAAACATATAACTTTTTATTAATGGGATCAAAGGAGCGATAACCCTTTTGTCCATGCCCATAACCCAAAAAAATACAAATAGCAGAGCGAGATGTCAACTTACTACGTTCAAAGACTCTTAAGGAGGAGTAATCAGGAGATTGCCCGTATAATGTTTCGAAGGGTGATAAACCTGAAGTGTGAGAAGATGGAATCTTATTAATTAAAGAAAAAGCAGTGATAACTGCTTCTCCCCAAAATTCACTGAGAACTTTGGCAGACAAGAGAAAGGAACGAGCAGTTTCTACAATGTGTCTATTCTTTCATTCAGTAACACTATTTTGTTGTGGGGGTATTAGTACACGAAATTTGATGAATTGTGCCATCAAGAGAAAGCAATTCAGAAAAATCAATCGAAATATACTCTCCACCCAAGTCACATTTAAAGTACTTAATTACAGAAGAATGTTAAGTTTTAATAAGTGCTCTAAAAGAACGATAAACGGAAAGAAAGTCAGATCGTCGTTTCATAAGATAAATCCAATAATAACGACTGTAATCATCAATAAAAGATACATAATATCTAGATCTCTCTTTTGTAGCAATAGGAGCATGTCCCCATACATTAGAGTGAACAAGATCAAATGGTGCAACAGAACGAAAAACACTACGAGGAAAAGGTAAAGCAGAAAATTTAGCTAATTTGCAACCGCTACAATCAGAAATATCATGAGTTCGCAAATCTCCCAATTGACCCTTAGAAACTAAAAATTTTAAACGACTAGCGGAAACATGTCCAAGGCGAGAATGCCACAAATAANATGAATTCAAATAGAAAGATGACAAATCAACACCAGAGGCTGCAACGTGTGGTGGTCTCAGATTGTCCAAAACATATAACCCTCATTGTCTACGGCCTACCCCAATCAACTTCTGAGATCGAGGATCCTGTACATGACAAGCAGTAGAAGAAAATTGAACTAAGTATCCAGAATCACACAATTGGCTAATAGAAATAAGATTCAAAGTAAGAGCTAGAACACAATAGACATCTAAAAGCGATAAATTATATGTGTTAACAGAACCAATACCTGCTAAAGGCAATGGTGTGTTATCAGCAGTCATAACAGACATAGACGAGTTAGAAGGACGCAAGTCATTAAAATTTTTTGAGTTAGACGACATGTGTTTGGAAGCACCTGAATCAAAGATCCATGAGGAATAAATACCTGAATGACTCTGAGTTGACAAACCTATATGAGTAGAGGCTGACATAGCATGTGACTGTGTGGCTAAGAACTTCTGAAACTGCTCAGCTAAATCAGTCAACATGGGACTGGAGGAAGGTGGTACTCCAAGTACATACGAGTTAGTAGGTGGCATGGTGGCGGCTATGTTAGCATTGGAACGATATGATCGCTGCTGTGGTTGTGACTGTTGTTTCTTTAATAGTTTAGGACATTGAGACTTCCAATGTCCCTTTTGTTTGCAAAAGTTACACTCATCACTAGCAACTCTCACATAACCTTTGTTTTGATTCTGTGTAGATGGTCGAGAGGGTACAACCAACACTGAGGTGCTAGATGGAGGAATAGATACTTCTCCTGCAAGAGATTTCAAACGTGTTTCCTCAGCTACAAGTTCACTAACTACCGAATCAACTGAGAGAAGTGGAGTGCGATGCAAGATAGAGCCCCTAAGTCCCTCAAAATCATTGCAAAGTGCCCTAAAAAACTGAACTAATCGCTGCTCCTCTCTAAAAGTAATATATTCTTCATATGCTTTCAGTCCTGCTGATTTCATAAGAGCCAACTTATCCCAAATTGAATTCATGGCAGCGTAAAACTCGAGAATACTCAAATTCTTCTGTTGTAAAGCTCGTATATCAATCTCCAACTGATACCGCTTTGCAAAATTAAACTTAGTGTATAACTTCTGAAAATGTTCCCAAACTTCCTTTGCTGTTTCAAACTTTGTCGACTGTATGCCAATTGATTGCTCAACAGAATTATGAATCCAAGTAAGAATTTTCGCATTATTTGATTCTCAATTATCCAACTCTGTCACATAATTCTCAGCATTATTNTTTCAAACTTTGCCGACTGTGTACCAATTGATTGCTCAACAGAATTATAAATCCAAGTAAGAATTTTCGCATTATTTGATTCCCTATTATCCAACTCTGTCACATAATTCTCAGCATTATTTTTGGGTTTCACAACAGTTCCACTAACATAATCCCACAATCTTTTTCTCTTTAGAAAATTTCTCATCACGGTACTCCAATATGAGTAATTTTTACCATTTAGTCTAACATTAATGGATTAAAGTGAATCATCTCTTTCAGTTGCCATCACAAAGTTAACAAATAGTGAACTACAATCAACGAAATCACCCAATTCTAAAGAAAAACAACGACAACCAACTTACCACCACAAATTTCGATGAATTATTGCACAAAAATCTAGAATTATATTCAAATTGTGTTGTTGTTCGTACATGTACAGAAAAAAGAAACAATTAATTCAATTTGACGAAGACTATATCTCTATCTCCCACCAGCAACACCGTGGATCTGTTGCTGCTTAGTTGCCATGACAAATATCTCTCTCCCACCAATCTGTTTGACATTCTTCCTTCACATTTCATCTCTCTCAATGTAGCCCAATAATAAGACCAACAAACAAACCCATAAAGATAATTAAATAGGGCAACTAAAATTATGGCTCAAATCAAATGCAGGCCCAAATGAAGCATTTAATGAGCTCAAATTAAGCACAGTAAATCCTTAATCAGCCCAAAATAACAACAACAAACCAAATAGCAATTCACAACATCGAAATCACAAATTACCAAATCAATTGCCGATATCCAAGAACGCAGGTTGTCGAAGTAAGAGATCGTCCAACAGATTACTGAGTTCTCCGACCAAAATCGCCAAGAGACTAGACGGAAAACCGTGTCTAATTTGCCCGGAAAACAAGAAAACAGGTTCGGTTAATGAGTAGTTTTTTTTTTTGGACAGAACTTTGTGCTGTGATTTTCTGCAATTTTCACCAATTTTTCTCCACAGATTTCACTCAACTATAAGCTCTGATACCATGTGAATAATACAAACTAATTCGATAATTCAAACAAGAGAGAAGAAGAGATGGAGGAAGAAAAATCGATTGTAAGAGCCTCCAAAAATTAGAGCAAAATAAATTACAATGAGTTTATATACTACAAACTAAAGTAAACAAAAAAAGAAAACTAAATATTATACAATAATATTATATCGAACTATATCTAACAGATTGCAACCTATTTTCTATAGATTATGACCTAATTTCTGTAAATTGTGAACTATATTTTTGTTGATTGGCCAAGTGTTAGTGTTTGTGACCTATTTTAATAAATCGTGTTGTGATGATTGTGCCGTTATGTGAAGGATTACATTTACATAATCATTCACAATTGTGAATGTTTGAATTGGGCATTCTATCTTTGGGAATTTGAGTATGTGTTTTGATTTGTTATTGATACTTCTTGAGTTTGGAATCCTTCACAGACTTCAGATTGTGAAGGATTATCCTTTACAATTTGAAGTGTGTTACATTACATGTAATTGGTTTGAAGTATTTTGTTTATTTTGATAGCTTGCCTAATGTACTTATAGGTGCAGGAATGGAAATATATTATTCTCGAAGACCGTTGATTCCCGTGAATGAATTCATGTGAACGCAATTGCTTTGACAATAATATTTTAGTTAGGTATTTTTTTTTATATGAAATACGGTTTCTTTGTACACTTGGATGATTGTTTTTCACTATTTTAATATTATGGGTGACAATTTTTCTTACATACATGCGAATAAGAAATTGTGGATGATGATTATTATATCATTGAAGTTATGTTTTGTATAAATGAAAATGTTAATATTGTATTTACAATAATAGGTCATTGTCAAATAACAGTAGGTCACTAACATTAACAGTGAACATATACTTGGTCACAGATAGTTAGAGTTAACAAATAATAGGTTACACATAGCACAAAACACATAAATGGTCATAAACAGAGGATATTCACATATTTACATCACAATCACTATTAACACTAACACAATCACATATATTCAAATTTAATACAGAGAAAGTTACGATTAAGCAAGAAATCGTTGCATATAGTCACAATTAAGAAACATGGACTAGTCACATTCATATTTCAGATAGACACAATCACATAGAGTAACATAACACAGACGTGGTAAAAAAATAATATCTTACCGATACATGGTCACAAACAATAATAGATAACATATATCTGATCACGAACATTCAATGTTATAAAAGACCCGCTCACATATAGTTAGAGTTGAGATATATAGGACCACAGACAAATCACAACCAACACAAATTAGATTATAAACAATAACTCCTTACACAATCTTGGTCACATAGAATAACAGCTCACACAAAATTGGTCACAAACATGCATTGATAACCTAAACATGACCACACACATCACATGTATCTCATTCAATAGGTCACATTCAATAAATATATTCACAACTCAAGAATTCATACTTCACTGAATGAATTTGAAATTTCATATCAATATTAAAATCTTAATTCAATAATTCGTCAATTCAAATAAGCTAATAATATCCAATTTGTGAATAAAACGAAAGAGATTGTAACAAAAAAGAATATCTTCATATAAAAATGAAATATTCCAAGCTATTTGAATTTATTTGGATGTTTCTTTGTTTTCAATTTTCCCTCTGGTTAAATGGTACCATGTTATTTCATGTCCTACGATTGTGACTGAATTCACCCATCTTCCACATTTCACAGCTTATGATCTCGCACACTTTTGACTTCTTTTCAGTAGGGCGTTCAAAATTTCTCTTTTGATTATAGATATGTGACCTATGTACAACAAACAAACAAGCAAAACTCACATCCATGCTCACAAACAAATAACAGCATGTCACATTCAATTCATTACATGTCACAAACGGTAACATCTAATAGAGACATGTTCACAGATTGTCAATACAGACATGGTCATAGGTTATTTTTGCAAGATAATTATGTTTACAACAACAATTATAGGTCACACGCTGTCAATACAATACAACACAATACATCACATCCACACGTAGTTATAGATCACGTTCATGTAAAGTCTTAGATAGAACATGTCATATTCACAATCAAATAAATAATTAGGTCACAATTTATCAATATAATAGGTTACATTCACACACAATTATAGGTCACGTTCAAGTAAAATCTCAAGTAAAACAAGTCACAGTCCCACAAACTTATAGGTTATAATCAGCTAAAGTCTTAGGTATAAAAACTTGAAGTCACCCAAACTTAAAGGTCAAAATCAATTAAAGGTTTGGGTCACAATGTGACAAGATAGTAAGTCACATTACATATGTTTGAACATTAATATAATACGACTTTGTCACTCAAAAGATTTACAATAAAACAATAATTACAATAGCAAGAGTCCGTTAATTACTTTCTATCAAATAAATACAATATGATATCAACCCAATAAATCGTATATTACATAAGATATAAAGCAAAAAGTTTCGGTAAATACACAATTCTCAACGCCATCTTCAAAATAAAATTGTTTCTATTATTTGCATATGAGAAGCAAAATCTGAAAATCAAGACATAATCATATTGAACTTGATGAATTTCGAAATCAAATCCAACACTTTGTAAGTCCACATTCATGATGAATTTGATGATTCTGTAAATCAATACAGGCTGGTGAAGAAATTGTTGTGAAGAATAAGGAGTTCGATTTGAATGAATGATGAAGAAAATTATGATTCCGAACCTTAAATTTTTTTATCGTGGAGATGATGGATCTGTGGCTAAATTAATCGTGTATAATGAAAATTTGAATTCAGATTTAAAAATTATGAGAGAAATAGAAGATGGCGAGATATATGGGTTGAAAATCTGAAATGTTGTAGGAGATGATAGAAGTGGTTGAAATTTAAGCGATTCCTCTATTTTCAGAAGTGATATTTGGAGAAAATGTCTTAAATTTATCCATTTAAGATTCCTTAATTTAAGTAACAATAATTTAATATACACCTATAAATATATTACTTAACTAATATATAAAAATGATTTATACCTGATTTTTTAAAAGATTTTATCAACTTCGATAATTTTGAAAGTGTATTATTTAAGATAATTATGAATTTTTCCCTTGAACAAAGACATTGAACTTGAGGAGAGGCCCAAGATGCCGTCGCCTCAAGCCCAACTTTGTAGGGGACCCAAAAAAAATTTCTTGTCTCTCACGACCATTTATATTCGTTCACTCTTGCACGGTTGCTCCAAACAATGAGACTTAGTCAACAATGATATCGTGAATCATAGAATCAGTGTTTGGATTATGAATATTTATTCCATTGTGTAACTCCTCCTCGGTATATATTTATGCATCATTACACACATGTTTGTTGATTTAATCGTTTATTAATCCTAATTTTTTTAATTGTTTTGACAGATAGATTCTATATATTTAATTAATTATTGTATATTTTTGTCTTTAAATTCAATTACATTTTTTCAATATCATGTTGATCGGATCATTGATTTGTGCGTGGAATTGAACTACTTTTCTCAATCTATGATCCGTTATTAATTAATGTGAATTTGTGCCTTCTATGGGGTAATTGGGTGCAATATACAGTTAAATATGATGTAATTTATTTATTTTCACATTTTGTTATGTTGCATTATGAAAATATTTATAACCTTGGATGATATATTGTTATTGTTGTTACAATTATAAAAAAAATCTCTAAAGGCTGTGAGCCCTTGCAAAGTGAGAAAATGTGTAAAATTTAACCTTTTTTGCAAATAAGAAATTTATTTTATATTCTATGTGCAATTAAATTCATTATGAGTATGAAATGTATTTACCATACACATGTAATGAAAGGAAATATTCTCCCACTATAGCTAAGTTAGAAACATCGATAATCATTTATTAATTTATTTTTTTCCTTTTTCTGTTTATAGATTGTTTAGACGCATTTTTTTAAAACAAGGTTGGCTTCATGTATCTTATAACCATATTATAGAATAGAAACAAAAATCTTGGTTTGATTATGTACATGTGGAATGAAATATTAGGAAAGCAGCAAAAGGTCAAACAAGTGAGTCAAATACCATAACGGTTACAGTTGCATCAGCAAAAAAAAGTTTCTCCAAATTGAAATTGATCAAAACTTATTTCTGATCAACTATGTCACAGCAAAGAATGAATGAATTTTCATGTTATCTATTGAAAAAGAAATGGTTGTACAACTCGATTATTCAAAATTGATTGATAGTTTTGTCCCTAAAACTGCAATACGAGTTGTATTTAAGTAATCATTTAAAAAGATTTCATATTGTATTTGATTGTAATATAAATATTTTGAATATTTCATTCTATTTGTTATTTTATTGTTGATTTTAAGTTAACAAATTTAGTTTCGTAAAACTTTTATAAATGAAAAAAAATTGATTGCTCACTACGATTTATGGGTCCAAATTTTGAAGTTCGCCTCAAATTCTGTGAAGCACAGGTACGGTCTAAAGCCAATAAAAATGAGAATAAAAAAATTGAAAAATGAAGAATACAGACCTACAAGATGAAGTAGAGAAACTTGATGTCTGTTAGCTTTAACTGCAAGGAAAGTTGACCGGGACTTGCAACACCCTCAAGAATCAAGGAATGTCTTAGATATGATTCAAATCAATTCTTGTTCAATCTTAGATTAGAGATAACGGATCATGCAAGATCTAAACTTCTTTTTATTCTTTAACCTAATCCTAAAAGTTATAGAGTCCAGCATGTCAAACATGCCATCGAGATGGCTGAAATCTCATGTAACCTTGCAGTGAAATTATGATGAAGAAGACCAGTCCAGACCATAGAAATGCTAAAAATGATGTTAACGCATAGCTCCAGGACGTGCATTAGTTCCCTGAAATACACCCATTTACCAAAAAGCGAGTAGAGTTCAATTCTCCTAAAAATGCAGTATGTCCCTACATGGGCGTTGAGACCTTGTAATCCGTCGAAGAAGAATGGATGGATGAATAATACACATGTCAATTGAATAGTACCGATGAGTATTGAGTTTCCAGAGTAGTACTAGAAATTTTCTTAAGATGAGTGAATGTTAACGCTTGAATAAATAGAATAGAAGTAAATATATTTATTGCAAAGCAAAGTTAATGCTATGACATTAAAGTCATCCTAGAAAATGTTAGGACATTAATGTTAATCGGATCACATTAGAAGTTCAGGGGCTAAAATAAACGGAGTCAAAAGTTGGAGGACTGAATTGAGAACAATTTAGAACTTGGGGACCAATCAGTGCAGTTACGAGAAATTGGGACTTGCAACCTCAAAATACATTCTGAGGTCGTGCTTGGAAAGTTCCTTGTTGGTCGCAGGGTTGTAGCTGAATGCTCTTTGTGCCCTTGGCTAGGTCAGTTGGAGATGATGGAATATTGATTTTCAACCTAAATTTAAGGGCATTTTGGGTATTCTAGAGGCACGACTTCCAATACACGTAGAAAACTATAAATAAGGGCTATTTAGGTCAAAGAAATGGAGAACACATAATATAAAATTTTTAGGAGGCAAAAAAGAACTCTTTCATCTTTGAAGAAGAAATCATTCATATTTTTTTCGAATCGAAGCAAAGATGAGGAAGATTATTTAAGATCATTGAAGAAATTCAATGATTCAAGATTTATTNGGAGGCAAAAAAGAACTCTTTCATCTTTGAAGAAGAAATCATTCATATTTTTTTCGAATCGAAGCAAAGATGAGGAAGATTATTTAAGATCATTGAAGAAATTCAATGATTCAAGATTTATTCTCTATTTTTATTCAATTATTTTGAAATCCTGTTATGTATTCTCATTCAAATACGTTTTTTGCAATTCAACCACGTTAGGCTAAACTTATAGTTGTTATGGTTGCAATGAAACATTGGCTCTTTGATTAATTAATTGCTATGATTGCTGATTGTTTGTTAATTGAATTAATTGTCATCCTATTATTTGTCAAGGGTAATTAGCACATAACGTCCCAATCTTTCACTGTTATTGTGGAAAATGTCCCTACTTTTTATTTTTTTTGGTATTTTCACCCTTATTTTCAAATTTCATTGTGCAAAAGGTCTTTTTTATCCATTTTCTCAATTAAAAATTATGAAATAACGAAAATACCCTTCCCTTTACATAAAACTAAAGGAAAAATAAAAAAACTAATTGCAAACATAATCCCATTTTTTTTGAAAAGCGCAAATGAGTCACAAATAAATTATTAGAAGGTAATTAGTACATAATATCCCTACATTTCACTATTATTGTGAAAAATGTCCATACCTTTTATTTTTTGGCATTTTCTCCCTTA
>CAIGRT010218110.1:0-11941 GCA_903798405.1 Fraxinus platypoda
TGTTTTCGGAAACAGTTTTTCAGAATGACAAAGAGAACGCATTTTCAGAAAACTCAAAACAGACACACAAAACACAAAATGCAAAACGAATTCAAAACACAAAACACAAAACTGAAACACGAAGAGAACAATCCCTAATTGATCGTAACTAAACTTTACGACGTGTATTAACATGTTTAAGGATTATAAATTTCGACTCACGACAGTGGAGATGGCCGAGTTGGTCTAAGGCGCCAGATTAAGGTTCTGGTCCGAAAGGGCGTGGGTTCAAATCCCACTCTCCACATTATCTTTTATTTTTACTTTCTGGGCTTTATTTGGATCATTCAAACTACTTGGGCCTACTGTCGGCCCATTCTAAACCAAAAAACGTTGTCCCCAATTTATACAGGATATAAACTTACCTTTAATATAGAAAAAATAATAATGGAAAGTTTCCATGATTAAATTTCTCTCTTTAACATTATAATTTTCCTTCTTTGAAGTAGCAGAAACCCTATATATATTCATGAAAACGATTCCCTGTGATTAGTCTCTCTCTCTGTACAAGGTTTTTCAGCTTTTTCCCTTACTTTCTGTATTTATTTTTTTATTATTACGTCTGTATTAATTATGTTTCTGCATGTAAATCTGCAGGTTATTTTCAGAACAATTCATCCACTGACCATTGCACAAAAGCAAAACAAGTTTTTTTCCCTCAATTGTTCACTCAATATATTTCTTGTTCATAACAACTTGAATACTAGATAATAATTAACTAGGAAAAAAATAGAATCACAGTCTTTAAGAATCAATGTGTTTTTGACTATAAAGAAATTCCTGGGTTATTTTTTGAGTCACGATTTGTATTAGTTTTGTTCGCTGGTTCCTTGGAGTATGCGTTTCTAGTATAACTACTTTAATATGCTGGTTATCATCAAATCGTATCACTTTTCTTTTCATCAAGGCCCGTGTGACAAAACTTTCGATAAAAGTTTTAACAAATTTTAATAAAAGTTGATTAAACGAGTTGATAAAAGGTGGGCTCTATTAGATGTATGATTAAAATTAAAGTTTAACTGGTTGAAAAGTTGATAAATATTTAGCAAAGTTTTATCGGACAAGCACTAACTTTCTTGGAAGAAATTCTTGTTGCTTTCATGTATCAATTTGTAAGTTGTTTAATTTGAATTGTCATTGACATTGAATTGTTGGCAGCTTTGATTGATGGCAAAGGCAAAACACACCATTATATTGAGAGGTTTGACCTCTCTTTCACTTTTGATAGCAGCCATTGTCATGTTGGTAAGCTATCAGAAGGTTGACATAATGCCCACAGGCACCAAGTTTATTGCAAGATACAGAGATTGGGACATTTTCACGTAAGTGATTTTCATACATTAATATTCTCACAATTGTTGTGTTTCGAACGTCCTAATTCCATTTTTTTTTTCCTTCCGGGACTTGATATAGGATGTCTATGATTGTTTACTTCATCGGAAGCATTTACAACTTTTCCATCCTTTTTCTTTGTGTGGGGAGTATGCTATGGCGCCCAATCATAGTCGTGGACATGGTATAATTATCATTTAGAACATGTCTTTTAGTACTGTATATCAAACATATCGTGAACATTTCTGGGGGTTTACATTTTTATGCTGAATCTTTGAAAACAGATACTGATAATGATAATTGGTGGAAGCTTATCAGCAGCATGGCAAACGTTTTCTCTGATAAAGAATGGAGCTCCTTATGTGGGCTGGTATCCTATCTGCAAAATAGTCCCTCATTTCTGCAGCTGTATAATTGGCTCATTAAGTGTTGCTTCAGTTGGACTGGTTTTGCAACTGGTGCTGCTCCTCTGGTGTTTACATTATGTTCTTAATTTTCTTTTGTTGGAGACTCCATGGTAGGGCATGTTTGGCCTCGCTTAAAAGCACGTATTTAAGTGCTTATTTAGGTCGTGTGAGTCTAAATAGGCCGATAAGAACATGCTTTTAAGTTGGAACCTTCCTTCTTATTTCGGAAATATTGATGCATAAACAACCAAGAGCAGCAATGATTCGTTGGAACAATTTAAAAGTAATGATACTATTTGCTACAAGTGTCAAGTGAATCACTACAATCATAATTGAAGGGGTTGTAAGTCTTGATTTTACACTCAATAAGATGTATATCTCAAATTAGTTACCAAGGAGACAACATAAATTAATATAAAAAAAACTATATAAAGTAAAATTAAGGCCCCGTTCGGGAGGGATTAAAATCCAATTAAAATTGAAAATATGGTCGTTATTGGATCCTACTCGTCTAATAAAAGTCAACAATAACGGCTATATTTTTAATTTTAATCCGATTTTAATCCCTCCCATACAAGGCCTCAATAAGTCAAATATTATATTTTTTATAGTAAGATGGGATTTTACATTCAAAATAAGCCATTAATATATTTTAGTTGTTAACCAGAAAATAAATTATTTATTTTAGAACTTACTTATAGTAAACATTTATAAATTTAGCCAAACATACACTAAACTTGGTAAATCAAATAATTAGAATTTTAAATAGTTAAAGTTCTAAAATTAATAGCCGTGATTTATATGCAATTTAAGATAATTACATCTTATCGTTTAAAAAAATAAAATAAAAATATTACGTCTTAAATTGAGAATATAATTTCTTGGAAAAATCTCACTTTTAATCCACAATCTATTGCTCGAGTAGCAAGTCGGTTCTCTATTTTTGAAAGAGAACAAGTTGTCCTCAACATTTTATTATAGTTGTATAATTATTCTTCAAAGAACGAGAAAATCTTAATCTATATCGACTCGTTATGTACTCCCCACGTATCCAATTTTACGATATTAGATTTTTTGTTTCTCAACTTGAATTGATCATTAGAAATTAAAAATGAGGTATATCTCCATGAAGATCAAGAAACGGGAACGGCCGAACAGACGGTGTAGTTGCAACTATATTGATGACGAGCACGTAGAATTGTTACTTGTAAATATGAAAGATTATATATACAAAGTACGATATCTTGAACGTAACCATTGAACAAATATTCACCTTCGTTTGGTGATAGAGTTCTACTATTGTTTTGTACATGCTTCGACATAAAGTATCGACGATGCTTGTCGCATTAATATTAAAGTATTTATATCCAATATCAGAAAGGATGAAAATGAGCTGAGATCCAATCTGGAAATATTTGAAACCAACATTCCACCTACATCTTCATTTCATTTGGCGGTCTCTCTTTAATTTCCACCAACAATTTTCCTGCTGTTCCCCCATTAATGTATATGATTTCCATTATAATAGGGACCCAATACACAAACACATAGAGGGTCACATCCTCACCCCCACCCCCATCGTCTTCAGCGCAATCCACGAAGCCACATGATGCTGTTTCATATTGTAACTAAAATTTGAAGCCTCATTGATGATTCTTGGACTTTGGCTGTCTTTGAAGTGATTTTGCTGTCATGCCTTTTGAAGAAGGGGATCTAAAGGCGCCCTTACACTCTTGTGCACCCTAGGATTTCGGAAGCTCAATAGATCCAGATCAACCAAAACCCATCTCGGAATAAATATTTTATTAGCAGTATCATTTTTCATGGTTAAATCACCTTCAAGCAGAATGCAAGGAGGAAATGGGTTCTTCTATCCAATCATTGGTTTTGCAGCCTGTTTTGCTTTTATATACATGTCTTTTGGGGACCTATGGATCGGTTACAACGGAGAACCAACGATGAGTTTTGTGGAGAGGAATGGAACTCAGTTCATAGTGGATGGTAGGCCTTTTTATTTTAATGGATGGAATTCTTACTGGATGATGGACAATGCTGTGGATGAATCCACCAGACCGAGAATCAGAGCAATGCTGCAAGCTGGGGCAAAAATGGGTCTCACTGTGTGTAGAACCTGGGCTTTCGGTGATGGTGGATACAATGCTCTCCAAATTTCCCCTGGTAGATTTGATGAAAAAGTATTCAGAGTAAGGGAATTCTCCTTTTTTGCGGTCAAGTGTGTTAAAAATTTTCACTTTACTTTCTTTGGTATAAGTTAAGGGTTTCATTTTGTTTCTGTCAAACTTCAATATATAATGGAATTTTAGGATGTTTATGATGCATTATTAACTGTATAATCCAATCTAATTCTGTTTTTAACATAATCATTGCATAATTAAGCGTTTCTTTTT
The DNA here is from genome assembly GCA_903798405.1 of Fraxinus platypoda. NCBI lineage: Eukaryota > Viridiplantae > Streptophyta > Magnoliopsida > Lamiales > Oleaceae > Fraxinus > Fraxinus platypoda. The sequence continues at coordinate 4,187 of CAIGRT010218110.1, forward strand.
GTACTATAATCTTTTCTTTTTAAAGTGATTCAATATTTGACCTTTCTTTGGTATAACTCAGGGTTTCATTTTTTCTCAATAAAAACTTAAATATGTTGTGGAATTTTAGGAATTTTATGATGGGTCAGTGACTTGCCAATCATTTAATAGCTGTAGGTTGGATTATTAACTGTTATGCTAATCTAAATAGATTTGTTTTGGCGGGTTTATCTTTGTTTTAATGTATTCAACTGTTCTTCATTTTCGCTCACTCTACATAGAAAGTTCGAGAATATTTGGACTCCCAAGAACTTGCTGATGTCATGATTGAGTGTTTGTGTGTGTTTTCCCTTGATCAAGTGTATAGTTTTTGGCTGATTCCTAATAATGGCCCGCCAATTGTTAAATCTGTCGGTCTGTTTCTTTTTCTGTCAGTTGCATTAATTGAGTTACATGGTCCATTCTGCGAACTCATTTACTCTAGTTTTCCTTATTTGGCACTTATAATTCGATGCTCTTATGTACCATGGCAGGCTTTGGATCATGTAATTGCAGAAGCCAGGCAAAATGGAATAAGGCTAATACTGAGTTTAGTTAACAACTTGCAAGCATATGGTGGAAAGACTCAGTACGTTAAGTGGGCATGGGAAGAGGGTGTTGGTTTAAGTTCTTCTAATGATTCATTCTTCTATGATCCATCAATTCGGCATTATTACAAAACTTATGTAAAGGTAATCTTATTATCTTATCCTAACTTTTTGAGCAATCTTTGAATCGATAGTTTTCTTGGGTGTGACATCAAGCATCAAATATTATCTCTAAAATGCCAATCAAGATTTTTTTTTTTTTTTTTTTTTTTTTTTCTTTTCTAATTTGTTGGTGTTGAAAACGAATATGTATCATATTCCCCTGGTACCAATTTGTTGAAGAAAATACAAGATTATAGGCATAATATGAAATAAAGAACACAAGAACAATGTAATTAGANGGGCTGCCTGCAAAAAAATATGCATCATATTCTGAAGTCTTAGTTTTCTTTCGAAATATAGGAATTTGACAATATATATTTTATCATAAGGCTTCAACTTTTTGGATATTTATGTTCGCCTATTCCTGTCAACATTTTACTTAATATCAAAGTTCTAACAGCTAACAAGACGACTCTTGCATCATATAAGACATCAGCAGTGTAAGTCCATGTCATCTCTTTCTAATGCAATGTTTTTTATCATGAAACATTTATGTGCATCCCATTCAAACCAGAGAAGAAGAGATGGATCATGTATCTTCTCGTGGCACTGACAAATTCCTATGGCTGTTTCCCTGACACTCTTTGACCAAACTAATCCATCGTAATTTCCAGAAAATGGCTGTTTGGGCATATAAATCCATTGAATTCTTGGAAACTCATTTTCTCTTTTTTATTTCTTTTTAATTTTTTAAATCTCAAACTGAAGTAGTCCATTTTGTTCCTCTTTGCATCAATAATACAAAGGACATGTCATCATGATCTTTGCCACATAAGGAAATGAGTTAACCTTTGTTTAGCTGATTAATAAAATTTTCTGATTATCTATCAAAAAAAGGTTAACCTTTGTTTAGCACCTATTTACAATCAGTCAAACCACTTTTTATCTACATATTTTATAGGACCCACAAGTACTACCCATTTATCCACTGCTATTTCTGTCTATTTATAATTTAAACCAATTATAAACAACTTCCAAACATGTTTTAATTTGCTGAGTTCCTAATATGGTCCTTTTTAGATGCTACGAAAATCAGACAGGCTTTTAGATAAGCAAGATGCAATAAAATGCTTATCTAGTTTTTAGATGATACTGCAAGCCATTTTTTAATTTTTTTTTAATTTTGGTTTTTCATGCAATTGGTAAATGTTTTACTTTACATATTCACAATGTAAAAAAGATATGTTGAAAAGAAACACTGTGAAGAGTTTTCGGTGAAGAAACATGTAATTTACAATTGCAGATATTCTATCAAATGCCACAAGTTGTAGAAGATTTGAAGGGATAATGTTCGCCTAGTTAGTACTCTGTTTCCCGAATTGAATTTCCCAAGTCAATTTCCACCTTCTTGGAGTCAACTCCAACTGTTCTTTCCAAAACTATCATTCATTTCTACTTTTTATGCATTCATTGTGATATAGAATATGCATTGAAGCATCAACGTGGAAAAATATACAATATGCACATGCTTCATCATTCAGAGAAGTACCAGGTGAACCAAACTATGTTTTCCTATTTGGCAAGAATGGTTCATTCATTGTCATGCTTTCTATTGTCACTTGATACGCTCTTACAAAATATTAATGGCATGGAAATAAGTTAATTAAAATTCATTAGAATTCTTTCCATTGCTTTTGCACGAATCTTGAACTTCCAGTAACAAAGTGAATATATAGGTTTACCTCATAACATTTGCATGACCAGCACGATAACAGCATTATTTGATTTTGTGGAAAGAAAACAATGACAGAAGTTCAGGAAGAAAAGAGAGAATAAACTACTGTGGCTTTTCCTCCAGTTTTTCTTGTTCCATATGGGAATGAAAATGCAAATGGAAAGAGAATAATTCTTGGCTTCCTTTTCTTCTTTTCATCCATAACTAAACGCGACTTAAAAGAGCAGGAAGAGCAGTGTCTCTTTCCTGAAATAATTTAAAACATCTTATTTGGCAGACAGTGCTAACAAGGAGGAACACATACACTGGGATTCAGTACAGAGATGACCCAACAATCTTTGCATGGGAATTGATTAATGAACCCCGCTGTATAACTGATGCTTCTGGTGACACACTCCAAGTAAGTCACAAGCTTACTATCCCGTTACAGCTCAAGTATATATATGAAGGAACATATAAGATTTCAAGGATCATATTTTGAGCTTCTTTTAATCTTATTTTATTTTTACCTCTTGGACATCAAATAAACACAACTTTTTGGACTCAAAACTGTGTTCAAGACAATAATAAACTGATGAACTTTGACTTTTGCATTTTGCTCTAAAAACCATCATTAGTAAGACAGGCGATGCCATGTCTACAAGTATGAGAATGGTGAATACATATTTTGTGGTCTCTCCTTTGGTAGGTAAAATTACAGCCAGTAGTGCTTTACCAATCCGAACCGCATGTAACTCTTTTCCAAGCTTACATTTACCAGATGGCTGTCTCCACAAGTATTTAAAGGTCTTCTTCTGGCATCCTTTCCATGGAGGAACACTCTTTAAAAATATCTTTTTACACATAATGTCCAGGCACTCTTAATTGTTGAATAAAAATCCAGATCGTTTTGGTTGACGTCTGTTCATTTAGCCCGGGTTTGCTTGAATGGAGAAGGAGACTCTTCAAGTTTTGTTTTGTTTTCTCTCTCTTTTTTTATCTTTGCCTGGATGTGATATGTATTTGGTACAATTGCAGGACTGGATAGAAGAAATGTCTACTTTCATTAAATTAATTGACAATAAACATCTGCTGACTGTGGGCCTTGAAGGATTCTATGGTCCTAAAAATCCCAAAAGGTCAACTGTGAATCCAGAATTCTGGGCAGCTGATCTTGGATCTGATTTCATTCGCAACTCAAAGATCTCAACTGTTGATTTTGCATCAGTTCATATATACCCTGATCATTGGTGAGCTTATTTAATTATCTAATCATATTTTCTGTTACTGCACAATCTGTTCTGTCTATTCGACTTCGTTATCTGTCAAGCTTATAAATTTGATATCATATTATTCCCCAAAGATTAGAGATTCAATTTTCGAAGACAAACCAACAAAATAAAACATGAAAGAAGGAGAACATTAAAGAATGGCACACTGTGATACTGTAAAAGTAAAGTTCGTTATTATTTATTACTTGTTGGAAGTTAATTGCTTTTACTTCTGGAGATTTCAGCGAGAAGGAAGAAGCAAGTTATTTGTCTCTTTGATTTCCATGCCAAGTGGCCTCTGATTCTTCTCTTACCTTGATGAATTGTAAAAAGCTTGTGAACTGCACATGTTTGGCTAAGCTTACAAAATTACTTGTAAGTTTATTCTTTAGTGAATAAACAAATTTTTTTGATGGTCAAAGCTGAACACAAGTTAATTATTTTGAAAGTTTTCCCAACCTTGCTGTTAAAAAAACATAGCAACGTGTGTTGAAAACAAAAATTTACTTAAAAGTAAGGTTAAGTTACTTTTATGCTTAGTCAAACATGCTCTGTTGCATTCTTCTACTTTTGGGTGAATGATTCAGCCAAGTGTTAAACCAAATTCCTTTTGGTAGGTCTCATAATCAAGATTTTGGATACCAACTAAAATTTGTCTCCAAGTGGATGCTTTCGCACATTGAAGATGGCGACAAAGAACTGAAAAAGCCTGTAATGTTCACTGAATTTGGATTGTCGACCGAGAACAAAGGATTTGACCCTTCTCAACGAGACAAATTCTATGAAGATATTCTCGATATAATATACAAGTCAGCAAAACGAAAGAAATCTGGTGCTGGAACTTTAGTCTGGCAGTTCTGGGTTGAAGGGATGGAAGAGTTCAACGATGATTTTGGGATTGTTCCATGGAAGAGACCATCAACATATAAACTGTTTACGGAACAGTCTTGTCGGCTGGCAAGAATTCAAGGAATTTTTCCTTCACAAAAGGAGCATTTGAAGAAATTGTGCAGCCAAAGATGGTAAAGATATTAATTTTTCAGATGCAATTAATTATCTCAGTAAGAGAAATCTGTTTGCGTCTTGGTTTTGATTGTTCAAGTCAGGTCATTGAACTTGTCCCATTTATATTAATATAGGTTTATAATGTCATCATATTTATGGCATCTGCTGATTTTTTTGCTGCACAAATATTTAGAAACTATTTTTAAATGCATCTAAATGGATCTTTTCTTAATAATTGAAAGGTAAAAGTAATTTTTCGGAAAAAGTAACTTGGGAATTTATAAGATTCTGTAAAGTAACTTCGAAACCTTGTAGCGGAAATTCACGTCGATTATTTTGTTGAATTATACTTGTTGACAGAGTAAAATGCAAAAAACAGAGGATCATTATTTCGGACAATCAACTTTGTGGCTTTGACAAATATTCCCACAAATTATGGTTCTCTTTCCATTTGCAGATATTGTCCTTGACACCATTATCCAACCAAGAAAATGTCTGACAATCTACAGTGGATTCCAAAGGGTTCTCTCTGATCTTCATCTACTTCCGTCTTTCAATACATGTAATCCCTTGAATTTATCTGCAATTCTTTCAATTCCTCCTGTGTTAATTTCTATGGGAATGCCACCACTGAAACATTCATACTCTTTCAACCGATATAAACTTCTCCATTGGAAGAACACTTTATCCTCAATCAATCCCCACTAGACCTCCAAATTCATCCCGACTCCCTTTCTCAACTACTTTCATTTTCTCTCTCTGTATCCTAACCATCTCCATGGGCATGCTTTCGCCTTCTTTTTGTGCCCTCGACTGGCATAAATGGCACGAATTCTGCTCAATACCTTGACCTGCTCAATTTTATGAACGATGTTAACTCAAAAAACCATGTCTTTGTAGTCAAGTTTGATGTGTTCAAGAACCAAGAATTCAATAATCTTAAATGACAGGTATGTTGGTATCAATGTGAATTCTCTCGCTGCTGGAGATTTGCACGAGGCTGGATACTGGGTTTGAAATGATGAAGACAATGACAATGAGTATAACGCCCGGATTGGAATTTCGCCTATGGGCCCTATTTTCGTTACTCTATGCGCAGTCACAATTTTTGCATTCTTGGTTAGGAGAAGCAAAAATGGAAGGGGAAAAGAAATGGAGAACGGGAATTGGAGTACTGGCCTCATCGCATGGATTATCAAGAAATTTATTCTGCAACAAAAGGTTTCGTGGAGGAAAATGTATTCGGCAGGAGGGAACAAATGATTGGATCAATACAAACATAGGGAATAAAGAAGTGAGAGTAGAAACCAAGAAATCGATTATAAAGCTTTTCCCCAGGTCACCAACAGGAAAATGAAAATCTTTGAATAAACTCATTCATGAAATTTAATTCATAATATAAACCAGAGCGAATCATTGTTACATTATACTATTAAGAAAAACCCATAATACTGCCTGCCTCTATATCAAAATGGTAGATAAGGAATCAGATTACAGATCTTTCACGGATTGTTGGTTGCAACAATGCTAATTATCTCCTGTCAAAATCAATCTTGTGTCTTCAATATTTGGGTTACAAGACCAAGAGCAATAGTTCTCCCTGAAGATCTAAGTGACACCCGTCCCAGAGCTCTGGATTTAGCGTACTCCTCTACACAAACCGATCCTTGCAGAACAACCTAAGGTAAGAAAAATACACACTTAAGGTCGGCTACTAGAGAACACTAGTGTAGATCTATCAGAAAGGAAAATACAGAGAGAAAAAAACCACAAAAGGCCCCACATATGGTGGGGGCAGAAAGAGCTATGTACCACGAACCTCAACTACTGCATTCTGCTTTGCTAATATACACCTTGGGGACTTTTTCGTAACCTTCCCAGTCTTTGGATCGAGCAGTGACAATATCTTCACAACTCTTGCAGCCTCTTTTGCGTGATGTATGTGTAATTCCAACTGCAAATGTTCATGGAGAGTAAGCAAGTAAGCTCCTACATAACACAATAACCACAGAATTAAATAAAATTTCTTTTTATGAAGAGTGAAACCTGAGATCCAATTAGAATTGGAATGGTAACATCCAGCACAAGAATCTTCAGTTCCAACTGGTTTGCAACGCGAACGGGGAAATCAGGGTGACATAAGACACCACCAGCTATCACGCGATTGCCCTCAATACCCTGTAAAGTGACTGTGACATTGTCACCAGCTCTTGTAATGCTACAAACTTGAGAATCCCGTTCCATAGAACGCACTGTTGCTACTTCTCTCGAAGGCATAACCAGAACCTGTCACCAAAATTTACAAACAAGCATTACAAGTGGCAGTTATTACATTCTCCACGAAGGCAAACCAGATCTGCAGATTCCATAATACTTATGTAAGTTAAACCATAAGAAACTTTCTATCTGCTGGACAAACATTTCCACGACAAAGAACACATTCGAAATGATTAGGAATTTTTTTCTCCCACTCATAGATAAGAAAATTATTTTCAAGCCTGAAAGTTTAGTAAAATCCATGTATAAAACACACATGCACAACTATGCGAAATAAAGGCTTAGCTATCTCCTAGAAGAGAAAACTGCAAATACTACATACATAAAATGCTCTTGCCACGAAAAATATCAGTTAAACAGAAATTACAATCTTACAAGTTGCATTTTACAGCAGCATCAATATAGAATTTATAATAACCTCAACTTGTACAGATGGTGACTTCAACAGTCTCATCTCAGCCATGTCTATGATGCTCGGATTCGGGTACGGGTATCGGGTATGGGTACGTATCTAAGTGTCGGATCTTTTATTTTCTAAAATGTAGAATACGGTGACATGGCTAAAAAGAATCCAAATTTCGGATATGGGTGCGTAGGTACTCCTTTCAAACTTCAATTTTTTTACTAACCCAAGATGTTATTTTGAATAGACCAAAATCAATTGTTCACATAGAAGGAAATGAGTATTGAACAAAATGTTAAGATAAATAAAATTGAATTTTTGGGTTTAGTTTTCAATTATGAAAAGTTAATCACTAAATGCTATATAAAATAGAAAATGAGGGATTTGATTACAATTTAAACTTAATGGAATACTAAG
>CAIGRT010218113.1:0-24229 GCA_903798405.1 Fraxinus platypoda
TTGAAAATTTTGTGGGGTGGGGTCCACCCTTTGACCAGTCAACCCAAGTCAAAGTCCTGTTCGAATTTTTCCTTGGAAACTTCATGGTAACATATGTGGGCAAGTAATGCTCATCCGAGTAGCATGGAGGCCGGCAGTATTTTTTGAACAATGGGAAGAATCTTCGGTCCGAGACGAATTCGATGGCCAAATCGCGATCAACCTCGAACCATTGAGCGCCCTTCCGCCATTGCTCGATTTTGACTAGTGACTTCATCCGCTTGTTGTATCGGCCGCGGCCGACTGGACCCCACTGGTCATATGATTCGACGAATGAGTGTTTCGAGTTGATGAGGTAAGTATAGATGGTTTTGAAGTTGAACAAAGGTATGCATGCCTCTGAGAGAAGAACAAATCTTTGGTTTGAGCTATCGAGTAAAGCATTCGCGATGAGGCGGCGTTCTGCTTCCACCATGCTGAATTCTCCCCATTGTACTTTCTGTATATGTTAATTAAATAAGTTAAATTTTTTGATACTTTAAGTATTGTAAAATTGATATCTTAATTTGAATTCTATTTTCATTACTTTATTGATGTAATAATATGTACATTATAAATTTGCAGCAATAGTAGAAGAGGTGTAAAACACGTCGAGCTAATCAAAGGCCTAACATGAACCGATCTACCAAAATAAACGAGGTCTAGTAAGATAGTCGGATGTTTGGAGAGCTCGGCTCGGCATGGCCCACCTCTTCACACAGATCAACCCAAGCAAAGGCCAGGCTAGAAATAATACTAACCGTTGGTAGATTTAGGGTCTATCGGGCAAAGTGTTTACAAATCAGAGTAAATAATTGGTGGAGAAGTGGGAAGACCTGGTAGTTCTACGTCGATCAAAAGTATTGTTTGACCAATGTGTTTATAAATACTTAGAAACACCTTCCGAATCATATGCTTAGAAAATAAACCGATTAATAATGACGATTACATTCCTTGTAAATATCTAAAACACATTGTGTTATTCCTTCAATATTCTACCTTTAAAAGCATATATTTGATACGTGAATATGATTGAAAAAAGGTCAAATTTGTAATAAAAAAAAGTTGCATTTCCCAATTGAGGAATGTGTTTCTGCATGTTAAAGAAAGAGAAAGAGAGTAAAAGCAAGAAGAAAAGAATTTGAGAAAGAAGGAAGCAAATGCAAAAGGATCAGTACAATCAAAGAATGGTATAGCTAAAGGTTGATACACTATATATGCATGAAAAGGGCAGATCAATGGGTTGTAAAAGAAGCTAAAAGTTAATCACTCCGTCTCATTTATATAGGTTTGTTTTGTTTTTCACACGGATTAAAAAGTCTATTTAGAGTCTGTTTGTCTACCATTATTGGTAGAGAAATGGAGTATGGAATATTATTTTTTGGAGAATGTGTGGTTGAAATTTAAAGTAACTTTATCGATTTGTGTGTGGAATATTTTATTGAGTGAATATATGTGGTTAAGATTGTTTACTGTAGAAAACAATGTTTGTAAAAATGGTAGACAAACAGGGGCTTAATGTTATTGAAAAAAAAAAAATTTGCCAAAACTTTCCTAGTTTACCATTATTTAATGTTATTGGAAAATCAGTTTTTGCCAAAAAAAAAGTTCCTAGTTTACCCTCATTTAATTATCAATAATTAATAGTAAATTAGCATTGAAAATAGTAAAGAAATAAGGATATATTAGTAAACAAACAAAACAAAATATTCTTAATAAAGAAATACCACTATATAATTGAGACGAAAAAATAAGGAAAGTGAGCCTATATAAATGGGACGGGGGATTAATAATTTTGTGCACAAATATTAAACATCAACAAGAAAAATTAATGCATTGATTCAACTTAAATATAATAATATTCATAGATCTCAATGCATATGTAACAGAAAACAAGAAAATTAATTAGTAATATTTCGAAAATAACTTACCTTACTTGGAATACTCCGGCCATGAAATACTGAATCTTCTGGTATTGTTCCATTGAAGGAAGGCAAAAAATGCACATAAATTGAATAAAATCCTTCATTTCCTTTGAAAAATTTCTCCCACAAAGGCGCCAATGGCAGAATCCCTTTGGCTAAGAACATGAATGCAACTTTTGGGGTACGTTTGAAAGGAAAACCGCGTAGCCGAGGCACCATGGAAGCTCTCCACAGGAGCTCTTCCTCCGTCATGTCGTGCGTAGGTGGTGGTGGTTTGAGAAATTCTTCCAATCCGATTCTATCTGCAATTGGTTGGGCGGGCGCCAGAGATGGTGGAGGCGGTGATAGTGGCGGTGGTGGTGGTGGAGAAGGTGGTGGTGATTCGATGTTGGAGAATTGCCTAAGTGGAAAGTTTAAGGGCAAGTCTTTGAGATAAAAACTTAATGAAATTCCAATGACTAAGCCAGAACCAAAGAAAAGAAAGTACATAATGAGACTATGAAGATATCCTTGGAAATTTATAAGCTTATCAGATGAAATTAGTTTCTGTTTTTCTTCATCTGGGTCGTTCTTCATCTTGTGCATGAGAGAGAAAGCTTTAGAGAGAGAAAATTGAAGAAGATGATGTAAGAAAGAGTTATATGATGTGGGATGGGGTGGGGTGGAGCAGGGATACTAGAGAAAGCATACACAAACCTATATCTATATTTCCATCTGCATCGATCTATACCAAACCAAAACTATAATCTGTCAGCCTAGGGGCTAAAAAGTGTTCAAGGACGAGAAAGTCGAACAAAAGACTATTCCATTACCGACTCTGGTTGCCAAAACGACAGGCAAAAATAGATTCACAGACAAGAACAAATTGCAGAACTGGGAAAGTGAATGCGTGCGTCAGAGAGAGAGAGAGAAGGAGAAGAATTTTTTTCGATAACAAGTGGAATTCGTATGTCCAAAAACTTTGAGATGACAACCTTATTTTTAGGAATAATGAAACCTCCTCATATGTGTCTCCTCTTATTCAAAGGAGTGTCTTTTGGTGAAATTTATTTTCTTCCATTTATGAATTTAATTCTTCTCCTAGTCGAGTGGAATAAGTTTGTTTGGAAAAAGCTCCAAGTAGAAAATTCTCGGCAGAATTTCCACATATGTTGTCGTGGCAATATCTGATTCATCTATTTTTTTTCCCCGTCTTTCAATAAATCCTCACCACGTATTGTCTGTCAAAATTTTATGTACTTGTAGCAGGATTGAGTTTGTTATCAAATTTAACATGCTTTAAAATGGTCGCACAATTTTAATTTTGTGGTGCGGAATCGGAATTGATTTCTTGAAAACAAGAAGAAAAATTGAGAACACGAAGATTTGGAAGAATAATTTGTTTGTATCTAAATTGATGATTAGAAAGTGATATAGACAAAATATTATCTTTATCCTAATGGGTCAAGGAAGATAAGTAATTAATCAGCAATAAAAGACCTAAAAGAATACGAAGTCTCGCCTAAATAAGAAATAAAATCCTACTATGACAATAAATAATCCTATCATATTTATAAAAGAATTGTCCTACGATTTAATAGATATTCTTTGTATCTTATTGACTAGAAACTAGTAATTTTCAATTTCTCATGTGTTATATGAAATGAAAGATGTGAAGGTGGCTTGACATTTAATTACGGTATTTTAGGATCGATAAATTGAACCACAAGGAACGTCCTTCCCCCAAAATCTTGATTTTTTTTTTTATAATTGTGGATGTCCGGACCAGCTTGCGTTCACTTCGACTAATCCCACGAGACCTTGAAATTTACGATCGAGTGCTCACCTCAGTGGTTATTGAAATCTTTTCAATAATTTATTGAAAAATCAGTTTAATTTGTTATTATCTTTCAGAAAAATCAAATTCAGCCATACTTATTACATAAATAAAATACGGCAGAATATTTAAAAGATCTTTTTTGGGATCCAGTGATGGAATTGGGGATTGATTAAACAAGAATATTTAAAAATTAATCGTAACTTTTTAAAATGAAATTATTGGGTTAGGGCAGCATAGCCAATACCACCCCTTGTCGTGCCTAAAGTGTGCGATCAAGCTCGGACAACCCAATACATTTTGACAAGCCTAAACAAATAGAACACACTCGTGTGATAGTTGATACAACACTTCCGCTTGTACATTGAATTATACTTGTGGATTATACATGCATTCATCAAACCACATAATCTTCAAAACTAAAAAAAGTCGCGCCCCAAGAAAACTCCATGCATATTCGTAGTATTGAACATAACTCGAGCATGATGAACAAGATTTTAACTGCATTTTTTCGTAGTATTGCCTAGTGCTATCCAATCATCCCTACCAAACATGCTGATCTCACAAGTCAAATTTGCTAATTATCAAAGCATGCATCATCTTCATCTAATTTGCATATTCAGCAATCAACATAAATGTAGCCAGTAGTAATACTAGGAAATCCTCCTACATGTATCTGCCTTCCAAGTATTAATTCTCATTTCTCTTGCAACCAGTGCAATGCCCAAAATCTAAAATGCATTCTCCACGAGCTGCAGTCTACCTGATGATCTTTAGGTAGACCATTTGACGTGTTTGACATGGATTATTGGACAACACTGGACAATATTTGAGAATAATATAAGTTCAAACTTTGTCGGTCCAGTCCAATACTACTATGGACCAAACATACACTTTAGGCACCCTAGTTATCAAGGAACCAAGGTCGTACAACATACAAATCTCAGGCATGAGCAAGAATCAAAACTTCGCCTCCTCATATCCATTGTACAGAGTTTCCTCAATACAAATATGTAATGCACAGTTAATGAATTACTCGTATATACAACTCAAGTCTTAAGCAAACAAACCCGAGAAGTCAAAAGGCCACAGTTCAAACATAAAGTTCACCCATTTCTTCTATGACAAAAGCATAAGCCATGTACACAGCCAACCTCACAAATTTCCAAATTCCAAACATTCAGGGTCCATTTAAGTGTAGAAATCTCGCTCCCTTTGGGACGTTCTGCAGGCACATTTGGAAAGTGTGCATTTTTCATGTCAAGCTGCAATAAAATTAAGCATGGAGTATGAATGTTGGTTCAAAAGATATTTATCGCTACATTTCTATTTAATAGTAAAATTAATAAATCATCAGTTATCAAGCCAAAAGACCAAATCAGGCAAAGTGAGCTAAAGAGCATGTGTACTCATCAAAATATACAAAGACCAAAAGCCTAGTAGTTGGCATTGTAAAGCAGGTGGCCAGGTACTCCTCCTGCACAGGTCTATGGCCTAATCTAGACTTGCACTCGCATTGAAATTTCTATAAAAAAATATCTATAAAACACTTGTCTCCAGCTCTCTAAAGTTTCCCTCTTTCTAAATACAAATAACAGTTACTTGAAAAGCAGGAGAAGCAGGAGCATTAACATTCATGTAGTATGTTGTATCATAACCTATAACTTCAAAATGACTAATTTTTACATTCAGTTCAATTCAATTTCAACCAAGAAATTGGATTTTTTACATATTTACATGGCATAACTTAAACTTCTTAACATAAGTACACATTTAATCAGGTAATTATTAAATAAAGAATTGCATAACATGGTAAACCCACATCTTTTTGAGTTGTCGACTTGGACATAATGAACAAGAATAAATCTGGGTACTAATGTTATCAGTTTCATCACATATTCTAGGAAGCTGGTTAGCAAGTAAAATGGCATATAATAAAGATGCAGTATGTTCATCATCCAGCAGCTAGGATGTAAAAACAAGAAGTTAGACAAACTCTTATCTGAAAGACAACCGCTATCTGTCTATTGCTAAAAACTTAAGAATGGACCAACTTTTTAGTTAGTACTATTTATTCTTTCTTTCCCATTACTCTTGAAGTCATGCCCAGTTAAAAGTAGATGGGACCATTGAAGTAGAGGCAAAAAAAGGACCAACTTCACTGTGCTAACTATATACATTAGAAACTACTCAAATTAAAATAATAATGTTCACTTTAAAATCCACATAAGCTGGGTTATCTCTGTTCCTTTCACCAACATCTATTTCTTCTCCTTCACAGTTCACATGCTCCCTAACCTCCTGTTTTCAGCTTTACCTTTTTCCAATCTTTTCTTCCTTGATACATTGTTACGTTTTCAGGTTCCTCCGAGTAAACCCTAATGCTATACTACTTTGATTCTTCTAGATGCATGAAACACCCACGTCCAATACCCACACCTGAAAAATAGTCAGAATACTTTGTTCAATACTTTGCATGCGTAATAAAGTTTAGAGAGCACGTCGAGGATATTTTATTTGTTCTATAACTATTTTGAATTGATGTGAACGCCTATTTCGAATTGTCTACATTATACTGAATAATCATTTCACCATAAATCTCAAGGGAACAAGTGTATAAGAGTTAGCATGTTTCTATCTCCATGATCCTGGATTCAGTGATTAGATGAATCTTATATTCAAACACACACCCTTACTAGATAAGTAGCACCAAATGATTAGGGAAAGGCCACAGCAAAAAGTCATGCACGACTAGCCCAGGACCCTTTTCATATGTTAAGAAGGGTGGCTGACACAGAGGGTAAAAAGGCAGAAAAGAGTGGAGGAAGACCTTTCCATACAACTAAGAGATGATTTTTCAAATCCTGTTCTGTCTTTTAATGAAGATGTATGATCATGGAACTCATGCAATTTCCTAACAAGCTTACTGTTATATCAGCCAGTGATGCCCTTCCAAGATGATTTTCAAGAAATAATATGCAGAAAATATAGTAGGCAAGACCTCTAAATCGCCAAAAAAATTTAAAATAAGGATGGTGTTGATTAGATTCTGCACACCTGTATAAGACAGGGAACTGAAGGTGAACATTTTGTTTTCTTGACTTAATATGATTCCGATGATAGCCAGGTTCCCATTGGTATACATTCCGGGCATCAGGATAAAAAAGGGTGGATTGTTATCTGTTGGATCCTTTTATGCACTGCTATTCACGTGGAAATGAATGCTTTTCCATGGGAAGCAGTCTAAAAGACAAGAATTCAAAAACAAGGTTGCATTTTTTTAGTTGGGCAGTAGCTGGCATTTTTGACAGTTGAAAGAATATACATAAACTGGTGCTCTTTATGTTAAGAATCAGAAGCATGAACAAACTTCAACTACCCAGTAACAATGCCTATGATGTTATTGTCATATCTTCCCATAGTCACTCTCAGTATTAAATGGGTAGTCCTTGTAACCATGACTGAGATGCGTAGTTACGTGCAGCTAGTGGGGATTCCCGCTGATGAGGCTAATATTTGGTACCATGTTTCCTAACGTGTAAAATGAAATATAAGGACTGAAAGGATTATCAGGGTTTCAAAGAATCATTAGCCCTCTTTTAGGATCAAAAGCACCAAACTTCTTTCAGAATTTTTACTACCAAACAATAGCACAGATACATAGATAATATTTTTGTGTAGGTACCTAGGTGACTGACAAAAAGTTGCAATCATATATTTCTGAGTGCCTACACTTGCATCAAGCGGCATTGTCACTGATAAGTCTAAGATTTGGTGCACTGTTCCCTTGTGATATGAACCAAATGGAAAATAGTATTTTGAGGGCTTGGAAGAGATTGATAACCCTCTCGAGGAATGAAAGCACCAAATGTATTTGCTTACTTTTTCATTACAAAAAGATTTCAATATTCATAATTGTGAAGATAGATAATTTCCAAGGAGGCATACTTGAAGACTCAGAAAATAATTCCTTCAGCAACCAGTAAAATCCTTTCCACATTGGTGCTTCCCCTCGAGGAATTGGAGCTTGACAAAGTACAACTATACACTGTAGAGAAGGAAGAAAGAAAAAGAATCTAAAAGCTTATAATTATAAAGTAAGATGTTATTTATGAAACTTCAGCCACTGTACACGGTACATATATAAAAAATAAAATGGACAAATACACAAAATAATCATAAATAACTGAAGATACTTCATAGCATCAGAAAGATAAAATCCCATAAATGCTTATGCATTGATTGCTCATTATGTTACAAAAAGAGAAATAAAAATCATCAATCTGCTTTATGATAACCAAATTACGGTAACAGTGTGGGGAAGTAAATGTCATATGCATGAGAAGTTACCTTGACATTTGAAAGAGGCATAACATGGTGGAATATTACTCCATTTTCCGGAGATCTTGACAATAACAATGCTATAAAAGAAAATCTGGGATGACTGGTGATTGTTCTGCGACATTCAACGTCCCATCTGCTCTTTGCCTTGATTTATGCTTAACATGTATATGGTCGCTCTTCTGCTTGTCTTTATGATCATGTTCTTTCTTCTCCTTTGCTGAACTTGGACGTTTCTTCTCTTTACCATCAATACGGTGTCTATGTCTTGAACTCGCCTTTCCAGGCTCAGATGCAACAGTGCTTGTCATAGTCATGTTTGATTCAGGTCTGTCGATATTTAACTCATTCTTCTCCCTTTTCTTACTCGCTTTGTTTGATGATTTACTTCTTGATGATGATGATGCAGCTTCATTGCCTAAAAGCACTTCCCGAACAGCAGCCGAGATCAGATCATCCTTTAACTGGGGTTTCTTAGCAGCAATATGTGCCCCTTCCCCAACATCTAATTTTACAACCACAGGCCTAGGCTTTGCTTGGTTTCGCTTTTTCCTAAGGTCAAGTGATTGCTTTGTTAGCTTAACAAGATCTTCAGCCTCATCAATAGCCTGATCTTTGAGTTCATGAGCAGGTGGGTAATCATCAGATATCGTTTCTTTATTCTCTGAAGAAAGATAATATATTCCATGCCGCTTGCGATGCTCAGCAAGCAGAGATGTAGACTCAGATGATGGTTCATATTCCTCTTTGCTCGGGCGTTCATGGATTGTTGTTGCATTGATCACGGAATGAGATCTTACAAGGGAAAATGAACTTGATATAGGCAACTTGATATCATCACAGATTGCTTCAATGTCACTAAGACTTTCCTTGAGAACCAACCCTTCAGGTATCGGTACCCTCTCTTGAGCACTAACTGAAACTGGACCGAGCTCCTCTGAAAATGCATCGAACATCAGCTTCATCATGCCAGAAGCTCTCAGTTCTCTCTTAATTCTGTCTCCTTCACTCTCATCTATGGAACTATGTATCCTTGGTTTTATTAACTCAATCATACCAAGAACATTAGTCGCCCTCTCCTGTATTTCTACCTCATGACCTCCTGCTAAGGGGCCCAAATTAGTTTCAACAAGATTTACTAGGTCCATTACAATTTTTTGTGTTAACTGCTGTTTCTTTGAAGAAGCTGATGATGTCTGCTCATGATCAATCACTGGATCCTCGCCATTTTCTGCTGGCTGATGTGAACTCCTTGGATTTAACCCGTTATTTAGATCAGCATCAGACGCTAATCTATCAGAACTTTCCTGAAAATCCTCTTTCAAGATGAAATCTGTTAATTCAGAAGGATATGAAGCATCATCTCCAGTTGAGAGAAAAGAATATATGCCGAAGGTCAATACTTTGAATGCAGACTGGATATATACAGCTCTTATTGGTGATGGTAGAAGACAGGTCCGTGGTTGTAGCAGTGACTCCATGAGCTCAAGTAGATTTCGAGAAAACTCAACATATTCTCCTGACAACCAAGCGGCAGCAGATAAAACTTTGTGTATAAAAGGATTTCCAAGCAAAGCAGGATCAATCAGCAAACCACGAGCAACTTGAACAAGCTCCAGTCTAACATCCTTAACCCTCATCCCAATATCTATAAGCTGGGTCTCAATCTCGTCCCCCTTCTGACAATGAGGAATCCTGGACATTTCACCAAGAAGTGACACATACCAATCAAAATCAACTATCACATCATAAAAATTCCTCGAACAAGTCGACAAGATGGACCCTAAAATCTCATTACAGAACTCTGGGTCAGACTTCAGTGCATAACTGATCAAAACCTTACAAATTTCTGCTACATTATCCTCAGAAACCATAGCCATCACAAGCTGCAAGGCCTCAAGCTTAATATTCACATCAACATCATCCAACGACTTAATTACAACCTCCTTGTTTTCCAAAACAGCCCATGAATGCTTCGCCGCTACAACTGCAAGAGCTTGTAGACCAAGGTACTTCAGATTCGGATCATTTTCTGACAAAAACTCCTGTATTTTCATGATTGCAAGCTTCACTGCAGGTTCATACTCACTCAAACTAGTTACAATAGTTTTCACACACTCAAATGCCAATGATTTAGCTCCTGTTCTCCTCAAATGCTCACAAATTGGCTCCACCATTCTCTTTGCCAGCCTCGGCTCTAATGGGGCCAACTTGGCAAATATCTTCAAAACCTTAATTAGAACCCAATTATTATTGGAATCTAATAAAATCTTATAGAATTCGGGAGCTAAGGGTAAGTAAGCTCTGGGTTCCCTTACAGTAAGTTCACAGAACAATCCCACGGCAGCAGACAAAACACCCATGTCACTGCTCTCAAGATTTTCGACAATTCGTTTAAAACAAACACGAACAGCCTCCGGGTACTGCTCAAAAACTCTTAAAATAGCAGCGATGGCTTTCATTTTTACGAAATTCTTAGAACTATTAAGCAATATAAACAACTCCGGAGTCAAATCACGAGATAAATCCGGAGTAGAAATCGAAGAAAGAGTAGATAGAGCAAGACTCACATCGTGGGGATTAGATGACGAAAAGTCCTTGCGAAGCTGGTGAGTCAAGAGCAGAATAACATCCGTCGTAGGATTGAATGAAAGTGAAGCCGATAGCAAAGCAAGGCGCTTGTGAGAGTGCATGGCGGAGGAAGAAAGCTCGACGGTGGGGAAAGCGGCCCACGACATATCAACCCCATGTAAGGAGTGAAGATAAGTTAACTTCTGGAGGGCTGTGGCCTTTGTTTGGGAATCGGTGGATTTGATTTCACGGCGGATCTCATCAACGAACTTGGCGATGAAAGCCGCTTCGCCGCCGGGTAAACACAGGCGGATGACTTTAATTAGATCGTCTAAGGAACGCTGAAAAAGGGATTCCATTAATGAAGGACCCGCCATTCATTCACTCCAATTCAAGCTATTTCCTAAAACTTACAATCTCGAATTTGCTATTACTAGAGTAAATGAGATTCCGGTTAATCTCTATCGGAGGATAAGGTGATTGATTGAAGCCGAAATTGAGCTTAGATGATGGGAAATGATGGAGAAGGGCTATTGATTTGGAGTTCTGGAACTGTGGGTTGCGTGGAGACTTTGCAACTGAAACCGGCTCACAGCAAGGTGGTGAGTCCGTTTTAAAAACCATTATTTTAAAACTTTTTAACATGTTTGATACGAAAGATTAGGCTGAGCCACATCATTTTCACAAGAATGCAATTTTTTGTTTGATATAATAGTGAATATATGATTGAAAAAAAAAAGTTATTGATGTGATGAAAAATATTATTTTATTGAAAAATGTATGATTGAAAATAAGTAGAAGAATGAAAATAAAAAAAATAATATGTCTCAAACAGGGAACGATATCATGGAAGAGGAAGAAAAAAGTTAAAACTCGTGTTTTTTATAGTCTAATACATCGTAGCAAGTATTTAGTATTTGTCAATAACATGACTATCTCCTTTCATATGTGTGTATCTTCCATTATCGTAGAAGAAATGGAGTAATGAATAGTATTTTTTTTGAGAATATGTGGTTGAAATTTAAAGAAAATACTATCTGAACTAATGCTTAGAGCTTGTTTGTCTACCATTATTGGGTTGAAAATTGTGTAATGAATAGTATTTTTTGGAGAATGTGTGGTTGAAATTTAAAGTAACTTTATTGGTTTATGTGTAGAATATTTTATTAGATGAATGTGTGGTAAAAAATCTTACTGTAGCAAACAATGTTTTTGAAATAATGAGAGACAAATGGGGCCATAGTTTGCATAGGACAAGCTAAAATGTTAGGACAATTCCATTTGTACCGAAATTTTTGTACCGAAAATGTTACACCCTCTCACATGCGCGCGGAGCTTGCATAAATAAAAATTTTTCAAATGTGTGGTCTACACACCCTATTGTGAGTGTAGGTAAAAGATTAGAAAAAAAAGTGAAAGTACGTATAGCATTGTCCAAAATGTTATTGGGACTACAGTCATGGCGTGCTCATCAAAATTATTTACAACATGTTTAATAAAATGGATTGAACATATTTAACTGTTTGATAGAAATGAGAATGCTCGATTGTCTCAGCAATTTTCAGACCCGGCCAAGACTATTTTGAACATGAATTTGCTCGATGAGCACAAGTTTGTACGTGGTGGTACTGGTAATCATCCCATGTAGCGAAACTCCACCAGTAGAGGTTTATATCATGAACTCAACAATGTCTGACATAAGGATTACACAATATAGACAAGATTTTAATTTGTTTTTCTTACTAATATTGTCCAACACTTTATAATCCGTCTTCCTTGGAGAAGCCAAAAGATGATACGAGAAAATGACCTGTTAATAATCTATCTTACAATTTAGTTCTCGAGATCAATCTCTCGACGAGATATGGCCAAAAATAATTGCAATGAATAGAGACAATTTAACTGGTACAAACAATCCAATTATATCCATTCAAGATCTTTCCCTTTTACACATGAACAAGAACGGTTCATCTCGCTGTACAAATTACAATTCTCTTTTCTTTCCTGCGAAACTTCTCATGCAGGGATGAAATCTTATTCATGTCATCAATGAGCAAATAAGTTTGCAAATAAATCTGCCTGTGTAATTGAGATCACCGTAGATCAATGATGTCAAACTTCAAGCTAGGATTCATATAAACATCTGTACAGTGATTGTAAATTGGACTACCATCCGAAGGGGGTTCGTGTGGATGAAACCCACGTTTTGGACATAGCCTCACGACTGTCATGCCACCTGGAGTCAATCGGAATATACCATGTTTTCTGCACAAGCGATGGTAAGTGTTCAGCACATAGATAAATAACGCTGTTATAGTAAAGTTTTGGACAAGAAGGAAAAAAAGAATATTATTACCTAGATGTGTCTCTCGGGGCCATGACAATGGCGATGGATTCCGGTAACATAACCTGGGAAGAAATGAACATTTATTCAAACAAAATATGCATGAGGAAGCAGCATCTTAGCAACTTTAGTGTTTATAGTTTGAATACTTCCATCAATACAGGGGAATGCGATATTGGTTTGCAGCCTATTACAAGATAGAAACGATATCTAGAAAAGTTATTTTTTTCAAATCAAACAGAAGATTCTTCCAAAATGACCTGTTCGGTGGAAGTGCATCCATTGAAAACAATTCTCATTTTCTCCCATCAAACCAACGTGGCCAGAAAAAGAAACTGAAGAAATATCTGAGAGACGATTACCTGATACGAGTAGTGGGTGTGAACATCAATTGATGACATGAAACAAGATTGGGTCGGATGCGTCTACAATACAATAAGCAGAGGATCATACAATAAATTCAAGACTCAACCATAATAGGCATGAGGGATAGATATGTCAAGGTTCATAAATCATCAGAAACATGAGCAAGAACGTGGCAGGGAGCATACCCTTTTTTTACTGTGAATTACCTTTACTGTGTGAAGAAGAGACCATGACTTAAAAATTAGTACATAACAGAATTCCACAAAATATTCTCCCGTTGTACGATTGTGTTTTTATTTGTTGTGTTTTTATTTTGGGGTGAGATGAGGCTAGAGCGAGAGAAGTCCACTTAGTTAATATATAAGAAAAGCATCCATGCCAGAGCAGAAATCATTTTGGTTGCGTTTCTTACTGTCATATCTGTGTTGTCGTCATCATTGTTACCAGCTTTAATCGGCAAGTTATAGTTGTCTATTGTTATCGGTGTTGATTGCCGTAATTTGGACTATTCCTGAACTAAACCACAAGATTTGTTGCAAGTTGGTTAGTTGGATTAGTCCTATCAATTAAAAACATAATGATTGTTTCAGAATAGATAGAAGTTGTTGATGTTTAAAAGCGAAAGAAAAGACCTTTTGCTTTGCTTAATTGGGATATTTATATCATAATTTCACTTTCTACTTCAACTTCTTTGGCATACCTGTTCTCGAGGCCTTTCACATTTCAGCAATTAAACAGTCTTTGGCTATTATCATGAAACTATTTCAAAAAACAATTTGTGATCATTAATCATTTAAGTAGCTTTTGTTTGTCAATTATCAAATTTACATAAGCAACCTAAGAAACTAATTGAGTTGTACCTTTGAGGCTTTTCAACTAAATCCCTTGCTTATACTTTAACATCCATAACTGATTATAGATTGAATAGTACACAGCATGTAAAGATGATATACTTTGATGCATCATGTAGAAATATTTTAAGCGCACTTTATTTCTGAAGATTTTATAGGGTTATTTAGTTACCCCCTCTAGATAACCCACTAGGTACCAACATGCAATGCAAAAGTACAACAAAAACCATTTATTAAAATTATATCAGCAGTGATGTGATGTAGCTCATTTTTAAGCTGAAATTTTTGGAATCAAAATTTGCTGGACCGAGCGAGTGTACGTAGATTTATTCCAGATATATGGAACATTTTGCTTCGATGAGATGCACATCATTTTCATTTTTTCACTTAAGCCCCAAGAGATCTTGGTACTTCAGTGCACTTTGTACATTTAACAACTACGGTGTGAGGTTTAACTCAATTACAGAAATAAAATTTAAGTGGAAGCATATTCCAGAATATAAATATCATTCAGATTACCGCAAAGTAAACTTACATGAATCCAGCCCAAAGGAAAAAGACTCTGCTTGTCCTGCACTTCAAATATTTCCTCCTCGTTCGTGGTCTGACACTGCTCAAAAAGAACAATTCAGTACAGCACAATCAACATGCAAACACAGTATGTGTGTGTGTGTGTGTGTGTGTCTAGCACCCTGGCTTACCGAATCTGATGTTGATTCTTGCTTCGGAATAATAAGGGCTGTAATGGAAAATGTTCGGTTTCTCTGTGATAATTAACAGAAGTGAATATTCTTTGGGGAAAAAAAAAGTACCACAATAGCAATGATGATTACTAAAATAACACGAATATCAAGTAAGTGATACTCACAAGGGAACCTGCAAGAATGCCACAAGTTTCTAAGTTTCTGTCTGTGTTTGACTTGGCTAGCCTCATGAAACAGTCCATCAGTTGTATAGACTGGATAAATTGATAAACAGAATGATTATTCATCAAACTCTAGAACCCAACTGCAAATTATCAATTAAGCAAGCAAAAGAAGAGGCGTTCTTTCATATAAATCAAGCTAAACTGAACAAAAAAGCAAACACTGAAATATAAAATGTACAAACAGTACTATGTGCAATTGTAGGGGATCTTCGGAACAATTTAAACCATCACTGGAAGACTTTCCCATCCCACATTCTCTTTCAGTAGCAGAAGTTGATCTCGGGACCAGATCCTGTACATCTGCTAGGACAGGAGGTGGTTCAGGTTGTCTAATAATTTCT
This sequence comes from Fraxinus platypoda, assembly GCA_903798405.1. NCBI lineage: Eukaryota > Viridiplantae > Streptophyta > Magnoliopsida > Lamiales > Oleaceae > Fraxinus > Fraxinus platypoda. The sequence continues at coordinate 15,502 of CAIGRT010218113.1, forward strand.
TCAAGAGGAAGGCAATCAACAGTTTCAAAAGAAACCAGATCCAGAGTTGATCTCGGGATCAGATCCTGTACATCTGCTTGGACAGGAGGTGGTTTAGGTTGTTTAATAATTTCTTCTTGAGGAAGGCTTTCAATGGTTTCAAAAGAAATCAGAGAATCAGGTTCTTGAGTCTGAAACGTTTGATTTTCTTTTGCTGGCAGAACTACAGGTTCTAAAGTGGATCTTTCTCGCTCCAAGTTGTCATCATCCTTTCCCATCGTAGTCCCGAAAGGCTGCTCCAAACAGCTATCCCAATCACAGACATAAACCATATTTGTTAGTCAGCATATGAGCATAGAAAAGAGAAAAATATATACAAATACTACCCATAAACAATTAGAGATTTAAAAAAACCAAGTTCCATGGTTTTAATTTCATGTCTTCCACAACGCATAATCCCATAAAAAAATAAAAAATAAATTACATGAAGATCTGATAATTAATCGAAATTCAATATGAAATACATGGCACTTCTACAGTTCCAATAAGTTGTCTAACCTTGGGGCCTGAAAGGGAGTCAAGTCTAAATTGCTTGGATATTGTACCTGCATTTACAATATAAAGTTATAAAACTACATAAATAGTACAAAATGTACAGAGGAAGATCGTAATACCACCTTATAATTACTACTAGGAGGTTGCCACTGTCCACGAAGCCCATTTGGACCCAATATAGAATGTCTAGCAAGAGTTTCGGCCTTCGGGCGATGGATACTCAGTGATCTGTGAAAAACATACAAAAGAAATATAGAAACTATAAGAGAGAGAGAAGTACAGAGTACCATATTCCATCCAGTTCTTTAGTGATGCGTGAAAACCACTTATTTTAAGGATTTGACTAGAAAACGTGAAATGAGACCAAGGACATAATTAAGATTTTATAAAAAGGTTGTTAAGTATGATGGGGAAGGGGCAGAAGAATCGGAATACATTAGAATACTTTCTTGAGTTTTATATGGCAGTACATGCATATCAATCTATCCATTTATCCAGCAGATTTCTCTTTCATCTACCTATCTAACAAACTTTAGATGGCTTTTAACATGCTAAGCTATTTGTTTGTGGCGTTGAGCTATGCAGCTTCATTAAGCAAGAAAAATGAAGGTTTGGCACCCATGCAGCCACTTTCTTAAAGTAAAGCTTCATTTTTTGAAGATTTATAGTTCTTTAGAAAGAATTCAAGGTGAAGAAAAGACCCATAAATCACATGAGCGAAGTCAGACAATAACTATGAGAAGAGAAGAAAAACAAGTCACAAAGAGTACAATAATGTATGAGAAACCCCTGGGCGAGGTTGAACAACAAATACTTCAGAACAACTTTGAACCTTGCAAAACAGATTTCTGATAACTAAAATCAAGAGCATCGGAACACAATACATGCGAGTGGATGATTAGATTGTACTTATACTACTGCAGCAGAAAATCATGAAAAACAGAATAGGATGATGTGTGCTTAAAGGTTGCAGATGGTTGCCAAATGTAAACAAAGCTACAGGAAATAATGATCTTCCACATATGTAGAAAGACCAATTTCTTTGCTGATGACTACCAAAGATGAAGTGTTTCAAAAAATTAATTTGAGTTCTTATCAGGATTCTCCAGCTTATGCCAATCATAAATATATATATAGCTGATATCAGAACAGCTAAATTCACCAGGATTATTTGTACGATAGCCAATAATGAAGAACTACTACTGCCATTGTTTCCTTTCCACATCCAAAGAACATAATAATAATAATAATAATAATAATAATAATAATAATAATAATAAATCAAAAGAGGCAACAAAAATTGGAGATATATATATTATAGCTTCCAATACACAATAAAAGTAACCAAGCTAATGATCACCTAGACAACATTCTGAATTGCAGGAAAAGACTTTAACCAATCGCAAGTTGTTCTACTTGTGTAAGCATAAACAGTACACAGCAGAAAAAGGAAAAGAGAAGGGGAGAGCATTTAAGAGCCTGTTTATGTAGCAATCCCCATATTATGGATCCAATAAGTAAAAGTTCCCAAAAATGGAATAAAGCTTTAAACATTAATGGATATCATTTCTAGTATAAGAGCTACTAAACTAAATGGATGACAGAAAAGGAAGTTGGAAGTTCAGAATTAGTTTAAGTTCAACAGGACTTCATTTAGATTTTAGCCTATTTGAAAATTGTGTGATTCCAATACACGATTGGTTATATAGAATCAAAAGCAAATCTTAAGATTCATTTCAATGCATAATTTCAGCGAATTCTCCTTATCAGAATCTGTAGCCGGGTGGGTGAATCGAGCGACATTATAAGACAAACTGTTAATTCTAGGATTTTGGAAATGAGATGTATAGAACGAACTTAAGGGAGCAGCGTTAAATCCTACTATCATAATACTTTAAAAGGTAAGGCATCCCTCTTGCACGAAGAATGAAGAAGGGTTTCTCACGGAAATACTAACATTTGACGGTGATGATCTTCCATCGGTTTGACAAGAGAGAGATGTTGAGTCTTCAAACCATGATATGCAAATTCACTCGCAACAGGCGGACTAGTCTGTCAGATGCAAAATAATAAATATAAATATTTTTCAGTATAACCTTTATCAGAAGCAACATCATTAGTTAGAAAAGGTGATGTACAACTATAACAGAAAATGAACACTGCCTCGAGATTCTTAATTGAAGTTTCAGTATCTAGATACAAACTACAACACAAGTTTTGGTTTCATCAAGACTAACAAATAAAGACATTTCAGTTAGATGGTAATAATCTAACTAAATGAGGCATTAGTTTCTACCTCAGTTCTGCTATAAGTATTCCATCTTTCTTGTTTGACAATAGAAGTTCCCAGCGAAGATTCCCAAGTATTATTTTGGTTAGTGCTAGGTTGTTTCCTACTGTGTAACTCCTGGACTTTCAGTTGTACAGCTGGTTTCAGTTCCTCAAGCTCAGCTATTGCATTTATTAATTTCTGCAGCGGTAGATGGAAGGAAAATGACAGTAGTCAGAAATATTCTCACAACAAACAAATGGGACAGGCGAGAATTTTAAAATCGTTACCTTTTTAAGATAAACTTTATTGCTCTGTGGAGATGCCCGATAATCTCGATGGCGCGGTATTGTATCCATAACCAAACTAGGAAAAAAGAAACCATGGAGATTCCAATGAGTGGCTGAGGCTTCAAAACAACCTCAATAGAACCACCTCCACATTTCCTACACCTAGACATCTTCTTCGCAAAATGAAATTTTCAGTACATCAAACATTAATTCATGACATTTTACATCCATTCTCACCTTGAAAATCTAAGCAGCATGACATACAAATCAACAATGTTTCGTTCTCCGCGAAAGATGTCAGCCTACAGTGAAAAACTATGTTATCACATGAAACCATTGTATAACAGAACAATATATCATGAAACAGATACATAAAATGACTATTATGTGATGTACAAAACGATTTTTCACAGCAAAAGAATAATATATCATGAAACAGAGACATAAAATGACTAAATGGGGTGCACAAAAAAATTTCCCCAGCAGCAGAGTACCATGGAGATGTTTCTGCAAGAACCAATTGACAAAATTTTCAAATAAAAATGAAACAGCAGTACCTCAATCATCTAGCCCCTGTTTGGTTTAGATATAAATCATATATTTAGTAGATTTTGATAGAAGTTGTTGGAACGTGTGGTTGAAAAGTTGTCGGTCCCATGAAATGTGTAGTTAAAATTAATTGTTGATTTTGACTTAAATTTTAATCCACTTTTTTAGTGGGATGAAACAGGGGCCAAATATAACTGAGTATATGTGATTCCAGTTGCCTTTCATGTAAAATAAACAAACAACAGTGTAGACATAAAAATAAAAAATAAAAAAAGATTTCTTTATTTATTATGAAAAAATAAATTAATAAATCTTGAAACAGTTCCAATCATCCATTTATTTCCTTGGAACAATGTCTGAATGACTATTAAATTGCAAGAAACTCAAGCAGCAAATTGCACATAAAGAGTTTTACACTTTCTAGCAATCAGGCGAACTATATTTATTTTTTATATATTTATTATATATAGAGTAAACTTTTGATTCTCACATATGGAACGTATTCAATGGTCTTTTTAGCTTCTATACTTGGATAAGTGATTTATTTAGGAGGTAGAGAAGTGGTTTTTCAAAAGAAAGTTCTATATCTTAGGGTCGACTGCCAGAAAACTGAGTCTGAGAAATAAACTGAAATTGGATGTTTGATACTTGAGCTGAAAAAATGTTTGTTAACTGTTCAAGTTAAAAAGTGATGCATGTTCGGGAACATTAACATAAGCTACAGACAACTTATCCGAACGTCCAACCATCAATCATTTCATCTTTTGACACTACAGAAATGATTGACATACTACCTACCAGCTTGCTCAAATCTATCCAGTCGATAATACAAAATATAATGATCTAGGCACAATTTGTATTAACCAAGATAGTGTCATTAAACAATATCAATATCTGTAAGAACTAAGAGAAGTTCTAACAACAAATTAATAAATATCATTAGTTTATGTAATAATTCATACATGTGATCTTACAACTGCCATGGCCCAAGCCCACAGTGGATGACCAGCAAGCAAGACACGCCAAATTAACCAATTGAACCTTGTTTGTCTAGCTAACATGTCAATATTACACTCTCCCACTATTACGGGATAACATACATATTAAGACCCTATGTACATCTCAAAACACGAAGATCCACAATGCATTTCAAATTTACTTAAGTATTGTAATTTTTTTGCCAACTGTAGATTCTTGTGGTTGGCTTAAATCCAACTAAAAATTAGAAATAACTAACTTTAAAATGAGCTATATTACAGATAAAATGATATTTCACAGAGTTAATGATAAGCGATTGTCTTATTCATCCCAAAAAGCGCCTAAAATACACCCCAACGTGTAAAAATGTTGATTCTCCTGTATTCTGTTCTTTTACTCAAATAATTAACAAACCACCGAACGCACTATTTTTCGGATTGTTTAGTATAAGCCGAAATATTTACAGTCCAAATCGATGACAAAATGGATTAACAGCTTGACTTCTGGTTGGGATGATAGAGAAGGAAAATATATATTAGCATTAAATGTCAATTGGCTAAAAGAGATACTTAATCCTCAAAAAAAAAAACAAAAAAAAAAATTCACTAATTCAGTATAGGTAGGATGAGAGCATTAAATGGCTTTGATGTAAAACAAGAATGGACAGAAAAAGAAACAAACACATTCGTGATATTTTTTTAAGGAAGCCCATTAAGTATACATGTATGATTGCTGCAGGTAAATAGATAACAATTGTACCAACACATCTTAAGAACGGTATAGATGTATAGGTTAGAAAATTGATTGCACTACTGCTAACCATCTGTTGACCATAAATTGAGAGGAAAAGGTAGGCTAAAAATTACACAGTTCAAAATAGTTGAAAAGGACTCGAGACTCTGGTTTAACTGTAGAAATGACCTAGACAGACAAACTGGGAGACAAGTATGCATAAGTATGGGATATAGCTTTGTTAGTTAAGTTTTCTCATTCCTCAAACAATCAACTTTAACTATTTTGTAAATGCTAATAACATCTCCAACAAGTAGCAAAGTAGCTTAGTTCAGGGACTTGTTATTTGTCCAGAATACGGATGCATTGTCTAATTTTTTCACATGTGTGGTTGCATATTTGTACACAGATAAAAAGTCAAGTTTCTGGATAATGAAGTTGATATAGCAGGGTAGGAATATGCAATGCAAGTGTCAAATTTGAAAGTCAAATTTGTGGGGCTGATGGCACCACTAGGATGTCTCTCTCAACAAATAATAATATGATTTGGTGTAATTTAGTTACTTGAGTAAACAAAGTAATTATTCATTTCTAAAGAAATTAGCACTTAGTTAACCTAAATAAGTTCCTATTAAACAAAACAATTGAATGTCATCCAAAATATGTGTTACTTGATCGGAATAAAAACAAAGAATTAAACGAGAAACAACACGAAGGTGGAGGCAAGGCACTCAGTTAAAGGACCCTGCAACTAAAGTCCGAACCCCATACTTACTTTAATATTCTCCGTTTCTGAAGCAGAAAGTATACAGGTTAAAGTTATTGATAGAAGGAAAAATGATAGAATGGTGGAGAACCAGATGTCAACTTCAGGAAAATTAAACATCGAGAAATATAATAGCATTTTTTGTCTCAACAACTCAACCTTGAGGTATTAGAATCATGCACTAAATTTAAGTCTAGCAAAGTTTGTTTCTTCATGGTTGGTTTGGTTTTTGCCACTAGTCTGATATCCCTTGTTCTTCCACGTACAAGCGACTAATGTTTACATAATAGGATACTGGAAGAAAACACGTAAAAATATCGGACAGGATTTCCCACACTTTTTTCATTCATGAGAAAATCAAACAACAGAACAACAGCCACATTAAGCAGTGCGCGAGAGCTTCATCATCATGATAAGTAATTAAAAGGGAAAAAACAGTTGAAGATGTTCCAATCATGAAATGTATTCACCGAGAAAGCCCTAACTTATTACAAACGGATACTACATTACAACAATCAACAAGTAACAATTTCAATTTCCTCTGCCATGGGAAAGAAAACAATGGAATTTTTTTTTTAAAAAGGCATACATTAATAAACAATAAAAACCTATCATCCATGAGAAAGTCTAAAAAAATCCTTTTTGTGTATACAAATAACATATACACAAACATTGATCGTGTGAATTGAAAGTACCTGCTTGAGAATATTATCCGCGATCCGGTGGTAAAACCGGAGCGAGATTCGATTATCGACTTCGAGTTTTTCGGTACTCGTTTCGATGTTGATTCTAGCTCCAGAAGAAGATCGAGTCATCATTTTTAACTATAACTACCTTTCCACAACAATTTTTCACAATTTCATCGGATCGGTATATTTGTGTGTACTGTGTGCAATCGTCAACAGTGAGATAAACGAAGTTCTTCTGCAGTCGTCTCTGCCGGCTCTTCGCTTCGACTGGGGGACGAGGTCATTCAGGGAATTGGGCGGGGGTAAAAATGACAAAACAAACTCTAATCTTGACTAAATATTCTGACGTCGCATTTTTTAAGAGGGTTCCCGTGCGTTGCACGTTAGTTAGTTGTTCAATATTGAAAATAAATACATGTAAATTTTAGAGTAATTCATTCGTAAACATGAAAAATATTTATAAGTTATTTCGAATGAACTCATTTGTCGTCTATATAATTTGTATCTTTTTGATTCTCCATATGAACATTTGGTATTAAATGTATTGAACGTTTCGTTACAAATGTATTTTTAACTAAGCCCACGTTTGTTTCCAATTGTTTCCCTCATTTTAATGAAATTTTTGACCGTTACAGATTTTTTGGCCACAACTTTTGACCTTCTTGTTTCACAAGGGGGCCCACTGTTTGAAAATAAACGGTCAAAAAATTAATTCTCAGGCTCCAATAATGAAAAACAAACAGGAGAAATATAATCAACGATTTAATGATTTTCTTTTATATTAGGTTGTAAATGTTTTAGGAGCTTAAATGAAGAGTTAATTACTCATACTTGGCACATTGTAGCTAGTTATTTGTTTAGATTCAAATTGTTTGTATTAGGAACCTAATTACATTAGTTTAAACTTCTAATGATGAGAATTTTGGTTGTTATTTTTGTGTCATTTTTAATCATATAATTTAACTATCAACTCTTAAAAACAACATATCCAATCGTCAAGAAGTTGAAGATTGAAAATACTGGGACTCCTATGCATCTTTGCTGAAAAAAATATTGTTAAGTCACAAAACAATATCCATTTAATATCGGCTATAATCATTTATACAAAATGCATTTAGATAATTTTTACTGAAAAATGAGATTGAAGTTCTGGGATTATATGCAAAAGGTGACACATAGAATTAACACTCGCTGTTGCTAGAGCTTTTTCTTCAAGATGAGCACAAGAATAGAAAGCAGCAATTGGTATGTCCGAAATTCTTAAAGTTGAATCATTGGCTGTAAAGTCTCCAAACTTGCGTTTCTTCTTAGCAACTGCATGAATCTGAGAGGCAAATCATTATATACTTCAGAAAAATTGAGCTCTTAGTTTCCTAATTTTAAAATTTGACATCTTAAAATAGTACATTCTACAACGAAAATAAGATTTTTATGATACATGTTTTATAATCAAAGCGGGTACAAATCTGATTTTTAAGTTTTTGAAGATCACTCACTTTGGTTGCTCCATCAGCATCAAGCATTGAAATAGTTCAACAGGAGAGTCAANCAAATCATTATATACTTCAGAAAAATTGAGCTCTTAGTTTCCTAATTTTAAAATTTGACATCTTAAAATAGTACATTCTACAACGAAAATAAGATTTTTATGATACATGTTTTATAATCAAAGCGGGTACAAATCTGATTTTTAAGTTTTTGAAGATCACTCACTTTGGTTGCTCCATCAGCATCAAGCATTGAAATAGTTCAACAGGAGAGTCAAGCATTTTCTGCTTCAAACCTCAATCACCAACCAACTAAAGAAAAAAAAAACTAAGACATAAGGGAAGGAGGATAGCTAGCTTGTCATATACAAAAGGAAAGTTTCACTATTACAAATGAAACCATTATTTAACTTGTACTTACTGTTACATTTCAA
>CAIGRT010218117.1:0-20641 GCA_903798405.1 Fraxinus platypoda
CGTTTAGCTAAAAAGGTTAATTAAAGTTTAATTCAAAATCAGCAATTAATTTTAATCTTACAATTTTATGAAATTGCAACTTTTATCAACGTTTCAATCACACATTTTATTAATGGTTATCAAAAGTTAGTAAAAAGGCAATTTTTAACAATATCAATTAGGCCATGTTTGATTGTCACATTTTCTATGAAAAATGTCATATTCGAGGAAAACAAATTTCATTTTAGCTGTTTGATTGCAATATAAAAATGGAAATCGAATTCCAAAGTACAACCACTTTAAACTGCGTTTTCTTTGTTTTCATGGAAAACGAATTCCTATGGATTTGATGAGTTTTTATTTTTCAATTAATATGAAATTGGCCAATCAAATGGACCCTTAGTTATATTGTTTATTAGAGCATTTCTAAAGGATTGTTATGTTATCGTCATCTTTGCTTTGACTTTTAACAACAAGCTCATGTTTGAGTCAAATTAAAATTTTCATTCTCAATCTTTTACTCATTTTCAACCATATATTCTTCAATAAAATAATATTTTTCATCACATTTTTAATCACACATNATATTATTTCAAAACTCATTTTCAATTACACATTCTTCAATAAAATAATATTTTTCATCACATTTTTAATCACACATTCTCTATCAATCTACTATTCCAAAATACATTTTTTCAAAATAATGTGACTCAAACACACCCTAAATTGTTTATTAGAGGTTACATGTCTCCCACTCTTGACTTTTATATTTTTGTTGATTCTTACTACCTTTTTGTGGTTAAATTTGAATTGTATATTTTAGCTGTCCCACCACCAAAATTCTCGATAAGCCAGTCCCATTCCTATCCACTTTAACTTGAATGAATTCTATTAAAATTACATAGCATTTTCGTGCTCGTCTAGGACAGTCAGCTAAGGATGTTGTGACAAAATGACAAAAATACCCTTTGACTCCATTCCAATAGCACTTGACATTAGTATGGTATAATCTTCTATGTTGAAATGTATTAGTACAATGTAAGAGAATCTTCGAAAGTTGAGACTTTAGTGGATAGCCATGAATTTCACAACTTTAGCTTTCACTTTATAGGTTCTTGGATGGATGCCTTTAGATGTTACTTTCTTCATTTGTTTTAAGTTCAAAGGATCCTTTTCTCACCTACTTTTTCATTTTCTTTATCTTCTTTAGTGTTCTCCATTTTTCCAAGATTATTTGTGTGTTCCTCCATCTCATTATTCACATGATGAACAAAAGTTTGAATTGAATTGTAGGATGTTTGCAGTTAAATTATACCATTTATTTTTTTTTCTTCGATCACAGATCAACCTAATTTAGAAGTATACTTGGCAGTTCACACTTATATCAAGTAGTTCTCATATTTCATCTATATATAAAGAGTAATAAGATTAACCATTTTCCGTGTAGAGTTTCAAAATACAACATTGTGATCTCCTTCGGTATAGAAGTCAGAAAGTGAATATAACTCTCCAGTAAAAATAAACTACTATAAATCATGTATTATTTAAGTTTTTTTTGTGCTGTTATTGCTCTTAATAATGCAAGACGGTAGTATTTAATTCATAACATAAGTTTTTTGGTAAACATTGACATCATTAAAATCGCTTATTTTGGATTTTCAACATCTTATTATTGGGTTGGTCTTGAAAAAATATTATCTTTCCATATTGAATGAAAAATGTTTTGTTGCTTCCATTGAGAAGCATATTTAGATACCTAAATTTGGGGGTCTAAGGAATTGAGGGGCTGCTGCATGCAAATATCATATTTATTTCTAACCAGCTCATCCCATGTGATTACATTAAGGGTCCGTTTGATCACAAATGTGGAAAGTGAGTGGAAAGAAAATGAATTCTAGAGAATTGAATTGCCTAGAAATTGTTTTACTGAGAATTGTAATTAATTGTGTTTGATTGGTATAATTTTCCACCTGAAAAATGTTGAAAATTTGATGTCCGTTTGGCTTCATTTTTCATGAAAATTATCCATTAAAGTGATAATTTCTTTTACAATTGGGTCTAAAATTTGTTTCACTTGCAAAAAAAAAAAATTTTAAAAATTTTAAAAAAAATTACCATACCGAATACCATTCGTTTGGCTTTGTTTGGCATGAAAATTGTCAATAAAAGTGATAAAAAAAATTTCCAATCGCAAAAAAAAAGAAAAAAATGCAAGTCGGAAAACCATTTCCCACACAAACCATGGGAAAATGAATTCCACAAAAACAAGGAAATTGTACACGTGCGAGCGGAAAGCAAGAAAAACAATTTTAGGGAAAATTTTGCAATCAAACAANGGAAAACCATTTCCCACACAAACCATGGGAAAATGAATTCCACAAAAACAAGGAAATTGTACACGTGCGAGCGGAAAGCAAGAAAAACAATTTTAGGGAAAATTTTGCAATCAAACAAGCCAAAACTTGAAAAATGAAAAACAAGTTCTTACTTCCTTGGAAAATTTTCCATATCAAACAGGCCCTAAATCCATCACCATCTATCTTTGGAAATTTGACAAAATCAATTCTTGTTGGAGAAAATATTTCCATAGGACAAGTACCATGTCACCAAGGGTGACAATAACTCGCCGTATTGTGCGGAGGAAGACAAGATAGCTCTATCCATTCCATCCTATCGTACCCCAGCCATTCAACTGCCGTTGAAGAATCAAGATTCACCATTACATAGCACCTCAGAGTATTCCAGTGTTATTAGAAACTTCAGACAAGTCAAAATAAGAGAGCACTCGCTTCCCCTGATACGTCAAAAACAGCTATAAACAACGTAGTGCTTATGTCCAAAAGCAACAGTCTACAATTCAAAATAAGATTCAAAGTATGCACAGGAAATGAAGTTACTATTTTTCTACACATTTTATACACAAGAAAAGAAAGCACAATGCGTTATTACGCGATTCATGACCTAAAATGACAATAAAATGACCAAACCCATTATTCAAACTGACTAAACGATGTCAACAATGTACAAAAGCTACGAAACAAACACGACTGGCATTAGCATCTACTGTTATCATCCACATCCGCTATCAACATTTACCAGAATAATTACAATTCCCTAAACTAGGGAAACCCTGCAAGTTAACTGCAATCATGAAGAAACAACGCCTACTCCTCTGGGAGACAGCAAGTTAAGAATCCACCAGGGAATTACAGTTCCGGAACCACATAGAGACCGAAATACTTCAACATCATCATTGAGAAGAACGAGATCTGCATATTAAAAGAGAAAAAATGTTAATAATGACTGCTATTTATGGCTAGCAGCAAGTCTATAATCCCCCCGATCTTTCACGTACTAAAATCCCCACCTGCAAAACAACCAGCATGCACACGTACAAACAGGGAAAGAACGAGGAAGAAAATAGCAGAGCAAAGATTATAGATTTGCGTCGTAGTAAATTGAAAAGGTATAGAAAATGCGCCAGCAAAACCATAAAAGCTTTGTGAAAATCTATAGAGGTATAATAGTAAATTCTCAAGAATCAAATCTATTGGTGATAAAGAGATTACATGAGTATATATCTACCGACCTAAAATAGTTCTCCAAAAAGGATTGTTACTAATTCTAAGACTCTTCTATAATTTCATGTTTGTAGCACCTTGTTCCTACGAGACGGTTTTTGCCCAGTTGACCAGTAAAAAGTCAGATTTTAGTTGAAAAGACAATTATATCCTCATTTAAAGACCTCCTTTTGATCAAACTGGTCATTGTTTGTCGTAGCACCAAACATTTTACTTTGGGCTTCCCAATTTAGTCACATTATAATTCAGCTAACCAATAGCTACTGCATCAGAAAGTATATAGACACAAAAGATTGTGATCACGACTTAATCATCCAATCACTTAAGTAGTTTATTCAACCTACAAGGAAACTTGCAGACAATCCTAGAAAATGACATCTGCAAACTATATTTATTTGTAAGTAACAAGGGTTCCCCCCGAACAAACACCAGTTCTTTACGAAATTATAAGAACTTCACAAGTTAACTGATCAACCAAAAAAAAAATTAATTTTTTTTTAATGAATATATAAAATCCCAGAATTACCCAAGAAAGAAAGAAGAAAACAACCAATAGTGCCATCCAACTCCAATCTTCAGCAACATGTAACATGTCTTCTTTTACCTCACTCTATTATTCCCTTCCTAAAAGAACCATCTATAAGACATTGGATCAAATTCAACAAGAAATGAAATTAATTTTAGGAGTTATGAACGTCCCAAATATTTCATAGTTTGATGGAGATTGTGGGTCCATTTAATGTTAGACTGGGCGTGTGTGTTTATGTATCAACAACCTGAAAACCCAAAGGTGCAGTGAGGACAGATTGCCAAAAAAGTAGAACAAGCTCAGAAGCTAAACTTGCCTCATCTAAGTAAACGACGTGCAAGGGGCAGTCGATGTGTGTGCGCGTGCGCGTTAGCACGGAGTTTCCCCAATAAAGTCCCCTTTCAGAGGGAATGTGCGACTTTAGAAAACCCAACCCATGGTTTCTTATAAAATACGAATATGATCCCCTGTTAAACCATAAAGTCAACCTTGTGCACTAGATTCCAGGAAAAGAAAAAAGAATTGTCCACAAAGTTTTGTCATTTCCCACAAAACAAAGAAGAAAATGATGGATTAGAAAGGAGACTGCTACTGCTAATATTTGAAAACTTTGAACTTGTACTGTTTTAGATATCATCTGGTTTTACCTTTCCTTCGCAAATACCAGTCATAAACCAGTTTTCAATTCCTAAGAATGTATAAAAGGTAAGAGGGTCCATGGAATTGAAATGCCTTACCACATACCTTTGTCTTTTGAAACTTCTTAAATACATACAGAGAGTAGACAAACAATGAAACAAACATCAGAAGCACAAATTAGACATTTTTAAACAATTAATGTGGTGTGTCAACTCAATGAATCCTTAAAAACTAACCTAAGCATCATAAAGTGATTATAATGCTCGTGTGTACGCCAAATACTTTATAGATTGTAATTCAGTGCACAAAAAACTTACAGCTCGAGAACTGAAATGACAAAATGAAAATGATTTCATCCCAAAAATCTATAAACCAAATCTGAATACAAGTTTTCATTATATACTATACGGACAAGTTAAATATACCTTCAAACTTTGCCATATTATAAAAGCTTGATTGATCAGCATATAGCCTTGGCGATGTTTAACACAAACATAAAATAAAGGAGTGTGATACAGAACTACCAAGCAAAGGCACTCCTCTAGAGTGGTTTGGAGTCACAAACGTACTAAACAGATCTTGGAGATGCTCATACTTGTTTGATATGCTAAATGTAATTTCCTACTTTTTTAAAAGTATTTAAGAATTCCAACAAGCGATGACACACCACAGACTGCCTTCAACGTGTATGCAATACGACATGCGTCGTGTCCTACATTTTATAGTTCTTTAATTTAAAACAGGCAAGAAACATGGCCCAACATGTTAAGGACACAGCAACCATCGTTTTGTAATTTTGGAATATAAATGAAGGAAATTTTTTATTACTATAACATTTGAGTAAAAAGTGAAAACAATGTGGCAAAAAAATTATACAAATTTCATTTTGAATTAAGGTTACATCTACAATATGCCCTTCTGATATATAAAAACTTTTAATTTGTTGGCACTACTTGTAATAAAATGCAGAAAGTAAAGTTACCTTAACACAACAAATAGTCACCCTTCAATCTGAGAAGTGACCTGTCATTGCGTCGACGTTTAGTCATATATATGCTTCATAACTGAGACTAGAATTGTGCTTAATTATTCACCACAAATCTTATTTTGCAAAAGAAGGTAGGATGTGCAGGTATTCCACGTTGATATATCAATATCATAACTACTTTACATTAGAATCGAATTTTGCATGGGAAAAAGATTTTGAGTAATTTAAACAGGTGTAAGAAACGTGCATAATGTCCAGGAACAAACCATTCAGAAATTGAACAAACGATTCCTGCTATTTTAGGCAAATATCCTACTAACACTCCATAATTTGCTAATTCAAATATGGTAACAAAGATGCTAATTATTGTTGTATGTATAGATTTCATGTTTTAAAGATTATTTTAGTATTGAGTGCCTGGATACAAGCTACAAACATTTTTCTCTAGATCATGTTGAGTGGTTAATTATATAGATGCCAAAATTTTGACTTTACTAGACAAATGAACTGTACTGAATGATCAAGAAAAGGGTAATCCTCCAGCAAAAAGTAAACAGTCAGGGCAGCTGAAAGGATGTAAAAAGGAAAATTATACCTCAGCAATTCAATTATTTGGGGAACGTCCAGCATCAGATCCAGATCCTGAGGTATTTTCACTATCTGAATCTGCAATCAATATAATAAAACAAGTAATTGAAGCAGATTGACTTCGTAAAAAAAAAAAAACTGGCACTGAGAACAAGAAAAGAAAAATTATTAGTTATACCACTTGACGAAGATCCCGAATCAAGGCTAGAGCCACTTGCGTTGGCGGTTTGGCCTGCGTCATTACCCCCCAGTTTTTCCACTTGAGCAAGAGGCGAGGAACCATTCTTTTCAACTGTTTCAAACAGAAAAAGAAAGAAATAATTATTACTCAAATTTACAGCTTTTAATAAATACAAAAAGATATCCATGCTCTTGAAACTTCTACCTGTTTGACTTTCATCAAACTCTTTTGGAGTTTCTGTAACCACTGGAGATGGAATCTACAGATAATGGAAGAATAAAGCATTAATCAATAACCCAAATAAACTTGAAGATGGGGTGGATGGTGGAGAACTAATAAGTTAACTTACTGTTTCCTGGGGATTCTGCTGAGCTCCATCTTTTAATTGAGTAGCGATTTCAGCTTTTCTTTTGTTCTTGCTCAAACTCTTCTTATAATTTGCTAAGAACCTATCAAGCTCCCAAAGAGTTTCAGTATCAACAATATCGATATCAACTTCAATCTCATCATCGAATTGTGAAAGAGTTGGATTCCTCTTTTTAATGATCTGAACAACGTTTTCAAGCTTCTCAGAAGGTAAACTCTGCAAATTTATGCTAAGTTTTTGCTTTTCCTCAAATGACATCTCTCTTTTATTAGGATCCTTTGCCTTTGGCTTCTTTGCTGTAGCTATCCTGCCAGATTGAACAAGATGTCCAGATCTTTGTTGAGGATCAATAGGATGTGTCATCGATTCAGATATATCAAGAACTCTTCTTGTATCAGGCAACAGTCGTGATTGTGGTGGAGCCTTCCTAGATCTAGGTGTAGGGGAACCCGCTTCAACATCCACAGCAAGCTTCAGCTCGCGCATATAATCAGCCTCTATAGTTGCCCATTTATCCTCAAATATACTGGACAGCTGCTCAGCCATCATATAAACATCTTGCTCTTTTGGATTATATGTCATAGCATTCCGAAATGTGAGCCTCACATCCTCGGCAAATTCTACGTGAGAATTGTATAAGTTCTGATTCAGCTTAGCTTTCACGGTACCAAGGTCCATAGGGCTTTTTATAATCTCAAAATAGTCATGCAGACCAAGAGCAACCGTATCAACTGGCTTGTTAAATACCCAACCATGCTTGTGCTTCATCAATCTCTCCAACAGCGCACTGCAACCCTTAAAAGCTAGATTTGAAAACTTTCCCAATCCAAATCTATTTCCCGATTCACTCCCTTCTCCCTTTTTCCTATTTGATTTCAGTTTCTTGTTACTTTCCGCAGAAGGAAAATTATCCTTTGCGAGTAAAAACTCGGAGTTTTTGTAGAACTGATTTGCCTTGGGGGTCCTCTTCTCTATCTCCACGTTCTCACTCCCACCCTGACTATCCTCAACTACTGACACGCTTAACTGATTCAAAGGTTTTAACATACGAGGCGGTCCCACAGGAACCTTATTCCCAGAGCTCTTATCAAACCCATGATCATTCTTTTGCTTCTCATTCGCCTCAATCTTCTTCATCAAACTCCAAACCATATTCCGCTCACCCTCCAACTTCCTCTTCAGCTCCCGCACCTCCTGTTTCGACTTCATCGACAAATTTATGGTAACCCTATTGTCCGGCCTCAGAATTCTGCCCTTCCCAGCCAACCCATCACGGTTCAAACCCGAAAAGTTATCCGAGGCAGCATCAACACCAGTACTAACTAAGCTTTTCGTCAAATTCAAATCCTCGGAAACCATTTCTTGGGTTTTTTGCTGTTGTTCTCTTGATAAGCTTTTACTATTTTTAAGCCCTTTGAATGATTTTCTTGTATAAACTTTACTCTCTGCCCACTTCTTCTTTTCTTTAGACCCTTCATTTCCACCACTCACCATTGTCCCAAAAACCCACCTTGCACACGTCTCAGAACTTAAACAAAATCGGGACTTTCAATATGCACAACTTTTACGCACAACTTTTACACACACCAACCACATATACACAAACTAGCTTTGCACAAAGAGTTAACTGATATACATATATACCCAATTTTTTACAAAGTCAAAGAATTATCTACACATATAAATAGAATAACTATAGCACAATTATAGTTCAGCTGGGGTTTTCATACCGTACCTGCAGAAGAAATTTTCTGTTTCTGCTGGGATTTTACTTTCTTTGACAATGGAGAAGATAGGCGGCCGAGGAGGGTAGGGAAGTACACGAGAGGGATGTGCACACGAAATCTAAGGGCTAGGGTTTTGGCGTTAGGAGTATGGGTTGGAAATGACGGTAAAGATTGTTGGAATCTGAGAGAGGAATTAAGTGAGTGGTGATTTGCCCACACCTCATGGTGGCGCGTGTAAAACAGAGTCGGGTTTCTGTCCTTCCATTTTCCCGGTTCATAGAATTGACAGCAATAGCACTACAATGGAATGAATTATGTTAAGTAACATTGTGTTTGTTAAAATCTGAAAAAGCGGTGCCGAATCGAGAGGAAAACGCCTCGCTCCGCGCTTTCTTGCGCTTTTTCATTTCTTTAATTTTTTAAATTTTTTTCATGCTTAGGCTTGCTTAGCACGCTCATTTTTTACGTCTTTCAATACTTTTCTACGCTTTTTTCATTTAATTATTAAATAGTTTTTAGATTAATTTTAAAATTCAAAATAATATTAAAATAAGAAAACATTTTTTTACGCTTTTTAACACCTAAGCTCGTCTAGGCAGAAACTTGCCCTCCATGTTTCGCCACATTTTACACTTTTTAGAACACTAGTTAATATTAATTTGCCGCCACAACAAACTCGTGCCCATTCTCAAAAAGTCTTGTCTAAGGCCTCTTTCCTACGAAGGCTTTGATAATTTATTCTTGTCTCATCTCAAACATAAATGCATCTTAACGTCGTTTACTATGTGACCGCATGGTAGAATGAAGGGGACGGTCCTAATTTTAGGGATGGCAATTTTTGCCTTGTCAAACCCAAATCCAAAAAGATTTCAAGGCAAAAATTGTTACCTCGAGATGGGGCGAGCCCACCCTATTGTTTAAGGATAATTATATTCACACAATTTTTCTTTCTTGCATCACATTTTAATTATATTTATGGTTCCTAATATTTGCTCATTATAACACTTTCTGTCCATGGTGTATTACAGTATGAGTGCACGAACCGAAATGGTGAATGTGTTTCTTGATGCAAAAGACTAGTTAAATTGGTTTTCTTTGTATTGTGACATTTTGCTCCTTGCTAGTTTCTGCAGGCACTATGGCATTATGTTCAATTCTTGGACTGTTCTTCATTTTGATTTTATCATTTGCTTTCATTCTTTCATTTTGGTGAAGCAGTTTGTCAAGGATTGAAACCTTTTCTCCTTCCACATTTCGTGGAATCGTGTCTCTTTCATTTTTTGTTTTGACTTTAGTTAAAAATAGATGTTTAATGAGTATAAGAGTTTTAGTTAAACGTGAAGTCTAAAAAAATATAAAAGGTCCAAAAGCATTTAAAGAGAATAGATATTAGTTAATAACTCGAGTGATAAATTTTACTATTTTTGTTTTTATTTTTATTTATTTAAGTAAATTTATATAAGGTTAAAAATATAATATAGATTTTTTTTTAAAGTAGATCGATATATAAGAATTTAACATAAAATATTTGAAAATTCTATAATCATACTACTAATCGAATTCATCCACAATTTTCTCTCATTAGCTTGTGAAACTAATTCAAAGCACTTCCACAATTCACTAATTTTATCAATTTTTACATGTTTTATTTTTTCCTCTCACCGTCATTCTCATCACTATGTTTCTACAATTAAGATTAATTCTTCTACAGCATATTGGGTCGAAAATACAAATCAATATCGACCATTTTTGTTTATGATCATTTATTGTTTGATTTTTCACAATTGAACGTGATTGTGAACAAATAATAAAGTAGTAAATAGAGTATCGAACACACAAGGACTACATACTTAATTTAGTGTCAATTAATTTCAACCTTAATTGAGTAGCCAAATTGGTTTGAGTATTTATACTAAATGATCTAATTATATTAACTAAGCTAATTATGAAAGTTTTTGTCAAATATGTAAGATGAATATAAGACTTCGAATTCCCCTTATTAATCTATTTTTAACATAATTAAATATCATGACAATATGTACTTATTCATATTGATTAATTAAAAGTATCTATCGATATCAATTAAATATATCCCTTCGTGTGACATTCTTATATTAATATGAAAAATGGGAACATCAAAACACGCATTAAAAAAGTTAAAACATTTATAGAAATCATGTAAAGTATAGCGGTATATCTCATCTCTTATGAGATTTTACAATGATTATTATAAGTGCTGTCTATTCTATTATCTCCCTCGAAAACAATAAAACTCACATTCGAGACAATGGGTAATCAAGCAAATGAAAAAAACATTGCAACTCAATAACAATCATCCATAAATTCACACATATTGGACTTCAAAATATTTATTTTATATTAAAAACTTCATAACAAAGGTTCATCTACATAATAGCAATTATAAATTTAGCCTAGCATATGAAGAGTACAAGAAAATACATTAGTTCTATAGAATATAACCTGAATTATGAATTTGATGAATAACGAAGACTAATCTTGATTTTCTTGAATTTCTTCAATGAAATCTTGATAAATCTTCAATTGTTTATTTAATTCTTTACCCAAAAGTCGGATGAATTCTTTGATTGATTTAGTTTTTGTACTTGCCCTTTGATTATATCTCATAATATTATGAATTTGTCATTCCTTTGGTGTATAAATTGATGGAATTACGGATATAATATGTGTATGAATGATATAGAAGATGCGTCTCTACTGTATTCTGTTGTCAGATATTTGTAGAAGTCTCTAAATTGATTTCCAAAAGAGTTCCAATCAAATAAGGAAAGTTGCATTCGCGCACGCATGTTTTTGTCTTTGTACAGCAGTAAGTATTTTGATCGTAATTTTATTTCCTGCTATCCGAACAAGGCAATTCAAAGTTAGAAAACTAACTAATAGAAATACAACTTTACTAGAAATAGAATAATTCAAATTTGGACATTTGCTATGTCAAAATGGGTCTCAATCTTTGACTTAAAATTTTGAATATAACTTGTGTGATTGGAAATTGATTTCTGATAATATTTTGATCATATTCCATTCCTTTTTTTTTACTTCTAATTCCATCAAATTGTCTCTTAGCAATCTTCAAAATATCATCTTATGGTTCGAATCAACTATAGATATTTACAATGTGGTACTTAAACTTTAGACTTCGCCATTTTTCGCTTCTTTCTTTTAATTCTACTTCTACTCATCGAGTTTTACCTAATAAATGAAATATACAATAATTTAGGCTATAATTGCTCAAAAGAACTATTAAATGTCTATAGTTTTGGGTCCAAATAAATATATAAAATACACTTATCAAACGCCTCCAAATTTAAATCTTTGTTTGTCCTCAAGCAAAATCATATCCTAACTTAACACACAAACATGCAAAAGGTTTTGGTTAGACTGTCATTTTGTCTAACAATTGGAATCATTGTATGAAATCTTTAAATAGCTTCAAGGTCACAATACCAAAATCAAAATTTACTTCTCAAATGCAAAATCGACGTGTGTTTGAAGAAATAAGTAGACATTAATGAATTCACAAGTTAATCCAACTCCTGACCCCTAGTAGTTAAATATGTCCTTACATCACTCATAAGATTCACACTTCCCTAAACTTATTCTTTTTCACTCTTTTCCTATTGTGTGATCTAATGTAGAATCTTTATATTATCTCCCCACCTTTTATAGTTTAGATAGATCTTCAACAAATAAGGATTCTCAAATTTTTTATTGTTTCAACCTCCAAGACTCAATTAAGTTAATAATCCCTTGTCAAAGATCTAATTCTCTCAAATAAGTGTTTGAGACTTAATCAAGGCATGTAGTACGTAAATACATAATTATTATCTTTTTTCTTATCTTATATGTATATTTGTCTTCATTAAACTTTCTAAATGACTCTTGTAGTGAATTTTAGGCCGATGACTCCCAAATCAGAAAATAATAAGGCACCAAATTTTTAGATATCTTTAGAAGTTTAATCATCCGAGTCATAAAGACTACGAAAAAACATTTCACAGTAATATAAATTTTTTTCTCTCTTTACTTTTTTTGTCTTTTTTCCCATGATTAGTGCAATGCTGCTCATTAAACACTCATTCCAAAATATCAACCCCTAACATAAGATTTTTACCTAATTTTCATCTTATTGGGCTTAAACAATCCACACAAGAATTTACATATATGGAATCCTAATTAATATCCATTTCTTCCTACAACAGTTCAATTACCTCCAAACTATTCTAAATTCGATTTAGCCCTTGTTTGAGTCATATTAAAATTTTCATTCTCATTCTTCTACTCATTTTCAACCACGCATTCTTCAATAAAATAATATTTTCCAACACATCAATAACTTTTCTTTCTTTTTTAACCACACATTCTCCATCAATCTACTATTTCAAAATACATTTTTCCAAAATAATGTGGATCAAACACACCCTCAAGGGGCAGAATGAAGTATGATCTGGGTATAGCATCTATGTTCTACTATTTCAATATATCAAGCATATGAATCAATTTATTACTTCATAATGTCAGACTTAATGCAGGTGCGTAGCTAATATCAAGCTTTATATGGTTAAGTATCAATTAATTTAAGCATGTAACCTATTTATATTTCATAAATTAACACATAACTTCAAATATATTCATCATTTCCAGCCATGCTATATAATCCACACATTTTTTGTATTTTTCTCATATATACTAAAGCAATGTCATAAACACACAAAAATTAAAAAATTAAAAATTAAAAAAAAAAATCAATGTTTTTCAACCCCGGAACCTAAAATAGACATTGTGCTCAATGTTTTAAACCATAAGTAAGCATATAAAAGGACGGAGAGGAAAACAGTATTCCTCGAATTTCATGTATGATATTTTTGTAGTTTGTTGAAACAATGATTCCATTCATCAAATTGCTAAGCTACTTTCGCTTAGTATCCAAGTACATGTCGGGGGGTGAAAGAAAATAATTATAAAAGTCAAAAGGTAGTGGAAAACGTGGCGTGTATGATAACCAATTTTCTTTTTTGACGTCTCTGGAACCTTGAAGTGCATGCCACATGATTTTTCTACTATTTTTGACTCAAATAAATTATTCTCTTATCTTGGGTAAGTGTAGATGTGATGACCCATTTATTGAAACGAAATGTACCTACAACTAATGCAACCTAAGAACTACATGCAATGCAAATACTGAAAGCATAATAAATAAAATGGTAAGAAATTAGGTCACATCCCAATAAGCCTTTAATTTATAGTCTTTAGCTAGACTTTACATCTTGATTCAATCATGGTGATTCAAATAGGAATTTTTCGCCCTTGCACTCTTTGCAATTTCCAACCTTACATTCTGTTTTCACTCTTCAAACCATGAACTCTTCGTTCTCATCTTGACCAAGAATTCCACCAACTTTAGATTTTCGCTTCTAGGGGCTGTGTTGAACATCTTCATCGATACACTTGCATTCCTCAAGGTTTGTTTGTTGCTTGTATGGAATGTGTAATTTAAAAACTTCTTGTTCATCCTCCATCCTTAAAATCAACTCACATTTCTACATGTCAATCAAGGTTTGACTGGATGATATGAGGGGTGACCCAAGATTATTGGGATATTTCGATCTTTTTCTAAGACAAGAACAAGGAAGTTGGTCGGGAATATCAACTTTCCAACTTTGATGAGTATATCATTAACCTTGCCTCTTGGATATTTGATACTTCTATCATCTAGCTGTAGTGAAACATTTGTTGCTTTATCTTCTCAAAGTCC
The DNA here is from genome assembly GCA_903798405.1 of Fraxinus platypoda. Taxonomy (NCBI): domain Eukaryota; kingdom Viridiplantae; phylum Streptophyta; class Magnoliopsida; order Lamiales; family Oleaceae; genus Fraxinus; species Fraxinus platypoda. The sequence continues at coordinate 14,374 of CAIGRT010218117.1, forward strand.
TAATTTCATGTAAACAGATAAAAGCATTAAGTTAACATTTGCATCTATATCATATAAAGTATAAAAAGAAAAATCTCTGCCAAATAAATTAGCAAAGTAAAATTCCCTGGATCCTTGAGTTTGGGAAGCAATTTCTTTTGCGGCCTTGCACTACTCTCTTATTTCAATGCAACTTCTTCAAATTTTGGAAACTTTCCTTTTTTTAATATCATGTCTTTCAAGAATTTTGCATAACTCTGGACCTGTCTGATTGAATCGATGAATGGTATGTTGATCTAGAGTTTCTTAGAATGTCCAAGAACTTTTCAAATTGTTCTTCAAGCTTACTTTTCTACAATCTCTGCAAAAAGAGGACAGGAGGCACATAAGTCTTGATATGAATGGTTATCTTAACACGTGGACTGTCTGACTTCTTATCTTGAGTTATTTTTGTTGATTGTTCAGATTAAACCACGAGTTCCTCCTCTGTGGAAGGTACATTTTTTATACTCCTACATTTAAAGAGACACACATGACAAATTGGCCTCACATTATTTAGTAGCTGGTCTTTGAGAATCTATTTTTAATAGACATTAGCCTTGTTAACTTAATTTGGCCGAATCAAAGCATGTTAATTAAAGGGAAGAATACATAAATAAGGTTGTTACAATATACAATTTCATTTTTAAGAAACTAGTTTTAAACATTCAGAAATCAGGTTATAATTAAAAATATTTTATTATACAATTTATTGTCACAGTTACGTATTTATAAGTTACAACTTGTTTATCGGTCACAATTTGTCAAATAATTGGTATCGAATTATTTCTCGATAACAAATCAAAAATTTTATAGGTCACGAAATCTCAAATTTTATACGTCGCAACTTATTTCACTGTACAAATTATCAAATTAATGTTACATATTATTTCTCGATCACAAATCACAAATTTTGTACGTCACAACTTATTTAACGATAGCAAATTATCAAATTAATTGGTCACAACTTAATAAATTGTGTGTCACGATTACAAATTTAATCGTAATCTCACATTTTTTTAGGTTACATATTATTCATTAGTCACAAATTATTTATTTTATCACAAATTAACCAGTTTATTGTCACAATCACTCAAATAATTGGTCACAAACATTTTCACCTACCCACCCCAACCAAACGCTACATCACCTCACCATCGCCACCACCGTTGCCACCACCTGTACCACCTTCGCCAGAATCATCATCGCCTATACCACCAACACCATTTGCAAATCATCTCCACTCCACAACCTCTTACACAATCATCTAACCACCAGCGACACCATTATTGCTACACCATCGTCGGCACACCACTATCATCATTTGCAAACCACCGACAACTACCACTCCACCACCAACAAAAATCATCACAAAACTCTGGCTAAACAGTTCAAATCGGATAAGGAAAAAACCAACCCAAAACTATTCCAAAACCTCAAAAAATCACCGCTTCATGGCGTTATCGGTTCGCGCAATGACGCTACTCGCAGTGGAATCGTCATTGTCGTTGCACAACTACAATGAGCGACGATAGAATGGATAAAAGCACACAAATGGCGGATGAGAATTGCCCCAAGAGTAGCGCCATCGCTATCGTTGCTACGCGCGGCGATAACTCGACTGCGTAATGTTGCTGCTTCATTGGCGGAATGGATGAAGGCAGACAGACAACGACTGGTAACTTTTGTGTGTGAGAGAGAGAGAAAGAGTGTGTGTGTGTGTGTGAGAGAGGTGAGGTGAGGTGAGGGGTGGGGTGGGGTGGGGTGGGTTGGGTTGGGTTGGGTATGGTGGATTGGGAGAGATTACTAGGGTTTGAGATTTGCATAGTTGTTAGTTGGGGAATTTTTATTAATATTTTTAAATTAAAAAAAATTATAACTTAATTTTTGAAAAAAAGATAATTATAATATGATTTTTGAAGTTGAAAATTTAAATGTAGGTGCGACTGTAATTTTCACTTAATTAAAAGTCTTAAACAATCTTTGATGTGTTTTGACCGAACTTGAATTTTTATAATAGACCCAGATAATTCATTATTGAAGGCTCATCTTGACCCACATGCCTTATATATCTTTGTATATACCTAAGTTAATTGAAGTGTATTCAAAGTCCTAACAAAATCCATTTTCGCTATCTTCCCTGCACTTAGTCATTTTGTATTTTATAAAATTTTGATAAATGACTTGACCGCCATATTGCAAAAGGTTGCAAGACCTATTTTCTTAACGACAACTTTTGCCTAACAAACTGTTATTGTGTAGACAACATATATGTGGGTAATGAGAGTGGTTGGGACTTGGGAGATGTTCGCAGTTTCATATTATAGAATTTTGAGGTCTGTTGGGCAAATTTTTGTCAAATGATCTCCCGATCTATGATGTAACTCAGTATAATTTTCTCAGTCGGCATTGACTAATTGACTGAACTAAAAGCCAACTCCTCAGAATGATACGATCGACCCTAAAACCATTTGGGCCATTTAATTTCATTAGAGTTGCTTATGACTCATTTTCCAACTCCTTGGATGGCATATGGTATATTAGACACTTAGTAATTCACTTGACCACTTATTGGGCTTGGCCCATTGTTACACCCTAATCACACTATTGTATATGCTGCCTCCTCGACCGTGTCGGCGTTTGTGTTATTGCATTATCTCATTCTTTTGAGAAAAACGGCGCCCTCTTGCTTCGTGCTCTCCTCCAATGTGCCTTTTTCTTCCTTTAGCCTTTGTGGCTACAATAACATCCCATTGTGTGTTCTAAGTGGGCATCCAAAGCAACCGGAGTTTGGGTTCTTCTTTGGTTCGATTTTTCGATCTTAGCTTGTTAGAGATTTTGATTGTTTTAGAGTATACTAATCCCGGATAAGCCTTGGTGATTCATTATTCCGCATTAACATCTGGTGTGAAAGCTTGGTTGGCAATTCTTTTGGCCAAAATCGACCCTAAATGAAGTAAAATCGTGTTATTCCATCAAAGTCTTGAACCTGCAATTGTCAATTTCGGCCAAACTAGACGCTGCTAGAAAAATGAAGCACATATCCATACTCAACAGACGGAGGTGCTCCTACCAGTATGGTGCATGGCGACGATTCTAGAGGAGTTTTCTTCATACAGGTTGTTCGTATTAAACATACTGACATAGTTATTTTCATGTTTCTGGTTATATAGAAAATTTAGGACGATTTTGCCCCAGACGCTCAGTCTACGATCATTGGTCAATTGCATTGGTACATTTACTGAATTTTTAGGGTGAATATTGATTGCCCTAAGGCTACAGATTTGCATATCTCAATTTTATGGACCTTCAGACGTAGTCCACTCTGGTTAATTGGCTTATCTCATTTAATTTCCAACACTAACACATCATCGTGTGGAATGATAAGTATTGGGGTTACCATGTGGGGTAACTATTGCCTATGCTAGAAATTAGAAATTACTTGCCTTTTTTTTTATTGTTTTATGATTGAGTTATTCATTTAATAAAACCAGCTTATTATATTTATGATATACTGTGGGTGAAACTGTTTAGTTGACGTATCTTTTGTTGCACCGTTAATTCCATTAGAATACGTAGACCTTACCCATTTGAACATTTCCTTGATCTAAGATCGATAATCTTACGAACTCTTGAAAATCTAGAACGATATATATAGTCTGCGACCCTAGGACTACTTTTTGTGGCTTAATTGTGTGATTCTATGCATTTTTTATTGATTCATAAAAATGACAACTCACAAATTTGATTTGAAAATTTTTAGCAGAAAAAGTGATTTTTCAATCTGGCTACAAAAAATGAAAGACGTTTTGGTTCAACAAAATGTTTCAAAAGTCATTGATGGCAATTTTTTTGCCGATTTTTCAAAAGAACAAAAAGAAGAAGTCGATGAATTTGCTTACAATTTAGTCATTTTACACTCGTCTAACGTTGTATTGAGAAAAGTGGGTAAACTAAAAACCACTAAGAAACATTGGAAAAAATTGGATGACTTGTATTTGCTCAAATCTACTCCGAACAAGCTTTACTTAGTTGAACGTTTTTCCAATTTTAAAATGGATCATTCAAAGGATCTTGATGACAATTTAAGCATGTTTAACAAACCTGTTCAAAATATATTAATTGTGAAGAGTTTGTTGACCTATGGTTGATTATAATCTTAAAGTTTTGATTATAACAAACAAGTTAATCTTGTTTACTAACAAATTGAATTCAAGTGATTACATTTTTTCAACTCATACGATGGAAAATTAATCGATGGTCGTCAAAAGATCAAAAGCTATCATAAAAAATCGGACTCATGAAGGAGGTCAATATCGAAGTCACATTCAAGAACTTAAGAGTCAAATTTCGGAGAAAGATCAAATATTTGATTTCTCAGCTAAAGTGTAAAGGTACCAACACTTTGATATATGACAATGAATGTTTAAACTCAAATCCTTCAATACATTAAAAATAATTGTGTGTATTAAAAATTCAATGTTTTGATCAAATATAAATATGACTTTTAAAATGATATTTGAATTTGAAAAATATCTTTTATTTGAAAAAGTTAGTTAAAAATACTTTTCAAAAATCCATACCCTTCAAAACCATCGAATCGAATCAAATGAGGCCAAAACATAAAAAAAAGACCAAAACCGTAGGTCTACCGACCGGATGGCAGTCGATCGGCTAAAAGAGGTGGTCAACTGAAAGTTTTCAACGGTCCAAAATTTGACTGTTCTGACCTTTGATTTTTACTGTGCAAACTGCGATATTGGTCATTCGGACAAGAGGTGGTCGACCGAACAAGTCATCTGAACTCTCAAATTTTTTTGACGTTTTGAACTCTATAAATACCTCTACTTCTTACATTCAATACAACATTCTTTAAGAGCATCAAAGTGAGATATTTTTTGAGATATTTCTTTAAACTTATATTTTCATTCATTTTATTTATTTCTTCAAATAAAAAACTTTGATAATCCAAACTCTTTAATCATCATCTTCATCAAATGTTTTCATTTCTCTTTTTGTACTTAACTTATTTCTATTACTTATAAAAGAGAGATATATTTTGTAGAAGATCTTTGAACTTACATTACATATATTTTTTCTTCTACTTCATATTGAAAATTTTGATTGATTCAATCAAACTTGTAAAATCATTATATAATTATATTCATCAAAGTTTCTCATCTCTTTCTTGGTACTTAATTTATTACAATCATTCATTAAAAGAAATATATATTTTAAGAAAAAATATATATCAAAGTTCTTCATCTAATACTCAAAATATCATTTATTGCTATTCATTGAAGTGTTAGTCTATCTTAGTACTTAAATTGTTTGTATTCTTTATCAAGGAAGAAATTTTATTGTAAAATCACTTTGATAAAGTGTAGGTCGTGTTGAAGTCCCGTAAAGATCAACATTGTATAAGGATCGGTACTCCTTATTGTAAGTCACCGTGTGAGTTATATTAAAGTCCGGTAACGCTCAATAGTGTGGGTCATATTGAGATCCCGTTAAAGCTCAATAATAGGCCGTGTTGATGTTTCGTAAAACTCAACATTGTATAAGGATCAGTGCTCCTTATTTTAAGTCATCGGAAGAGTTGTAAAGGGTTAGATTGTACTATAAGTCAATCAATATAGTGAAAAAGCCTTGCTCTTGTCGAAAATCTTGGTAACGGAGGACTTAGATCATTGATTTGGATCGATCATCCACAATTACATCGTTTGCATTATCTCTTCCTTTTACTTATCGCTTTCATATTTGTACTTATTGATTTTTTAGTCTTTACTTGCTTGAATTTAGATTAATTCTTCGAAAAAACTTTTAAAAACCAATTCACACCTTCTTGGTTAGTTATCTTTGAGCTATCAAAGTCAATGTATGAGACCTACAAGGCTATAATTTTGCTTAATTCTATACTTGATACCTATTAGGAAGTTAAGAATGCAATTAAGTACATTATGGACACTTTGACGTCTGAAATTGTCATTAACTCACTTAGAAGTAAGGACATGGAGATTAAAGCTAAAAAAATGATAAGAAACACTATGAGATTCACATGATGAAAGGTAGAACTCAATTTGGACAAATAAATCATAATGGGTCCAAAGTAGTGGCGAGTAAAGTAGTAATGGAGGTAAAAAGAAGAGTAATGGTAGGTCTAGATCAAAATCTAGGACCAAGGTTAAGAAATGCTATGGTTGTGGGAACACGGGGGATTTTATAAAGAGAAGAGTAAGCTAAATGGTAA
>CAIGRT010218128.1:0-11518 GCA_903798405.1 Fraxinus platypoda
TCTTAAATTCTTATCCTAAATTTTATTTTCTTTAATTCGTTTGAGACTCATCAAATCCTCTCAACAAATTGGTATCAATTATTACCTATACAACACTTATAAAATATTTCATAACAACGTACAATGCACGTTCAACTCTGATTAGATAGTACAAAATTTAGAAGGGATTTATAGAATTATTTGAAGGCTGTGGGGGGATGAATGTGTAAAGGTCACCCAAATACTTAGGTATGAGGCAATAGGACGTGCAAATGGCCCAGCACGAGCGTATTGTGTTGGGTTTCTAGATTGGTGGGCAAACCCGTTTTACACATTTTGGATGGGAATAACAAAATGATCAAGTTCACTTGCAGGTCGATCAGATCTTTTAGTGTGAGCGAACTTTCAAAACTGACTGAGAATGGACATCACTAACCTAGTCTTTTCAATAAATATATCAATTAGAACAATGCTATATGTAAACTCAGAGTCTGACATTATTTTTGACACTCTATTGTTTTCAAAAAAAAAAAAAAAAAAATTGTTGTCAGAAAAAGTGTGTGTGTATTTTTTAGAACTGTCCAATGTGATGTCGCCACGTGACATGATGTAAAAATGATGTAAAAAAGAGTACATGTAGCTTAATTGACAATGAACTTAAAACATTTCTCAAAGTAAAATAATTAATAAAATCACACAAAACGTATCCAAAAACAAATACACATAAAACTAAATAATCAAATATAAGCATAAAATTGATATTTTTTTTTACTAAATAATCAAATTAATTGAAAAAAAAAATGTCATAAAACTATTTCTAAATTTTTTAAACCGAACGAGTTTTCTAATTTTTTGTTTTGAGAAACGATTTTTTGGAATAACAAAAAAACGCGTTTTCTGCAACCTTAAAGTAATCGACCAAAACAGAAAACAAAAAATGAATTCAAAACTGAAAAATAGAAACGCAAACCAAACGCATCCTTAATCTCTCCATTGATCGTGAAGCGCAATAACCAAATAAATTACATCGATTTAAACGATTACTATATGAGCCATTCTTTTTATAACTTTAATAAAAACTTTGATGGGTCCGTTGAAGCCGACAATCAGATTCACAAGTTCGAATACCTTTTAAAGCTCGACTAAGATTCCAAACTAAAATAGTACATAAACGCGCACAACAAAAAAATTGAGTTACATAATTCTTGAATCAAGAACAATTGGTAACTAAGCAAAAGAACATCCCAGCAACTGAAATTGATGCAAGGAATAAATGTGAATCCGTGATATCTCCAATAAAGGGGTCGCTTGCTGCAATGAAAGGGCAAAATATAACACCAAAAGAGAGTGATTGATTGTATTTAATTTCTTGAAAATGATAGCAAACACACACACATGAAAACAGTTCTCAGGAGTTACTGTAGTACTTTAGAGAGTGGGAAAGAGAGTGGTCTTTTTCTTGTGTTGGGCCCCTTCCTATGGCCTATTGAGCAAGTGTACATAGAATCTTCACAAAAATATATTTTAATAATAAATAAGAAAAAGCAAAATAAAGGAGAAAAGATTTGATTAGGTGAGTGGGTATTTGTAGAGAGTAGACCCCTTAATGGTAGGCAGCCTTTTTTCTCTACTTTTCTTTTCCATTTTGTGGGTGCTGTCCAAAGGTTAACTTTGAAAAGTATGCAAAAGTAGAATCTTAATCAACACTGTTTGTTTTCATTTCACTCAGAAAAGTGGCGTTTCGTGTCTCAAAAGCACGTGGATGAGGAAAAGTAAAAACTTTGTCTATATGCACTACCTTTACTATAGGATGAACCGCATCCCAGAAGGTCTTCACATGCCCTGCTCTGGGTCTTGGTGAAGAAGATAAATTGCAGGTTATGCCTCCAAGGATATAGGGTGGAAGACTACTTGTACACTTGCACTTACCTATGGGCTAAATTCATATTTTGAGATTCGAACCCTTGACGCGGCAACCTCAAGCAAATTTGGAGTTTTTCCACCTTCCTCTTTTACCACTTGGAGATGTGCCCTGGGGGCTATGCACTACCTTTACTAGCTATGACGGGAGGATTAGGAAATACCTCTTGAGAAATTAGTACAACAAAACCATAAATACACTTATTATAGATAATACAAGTGTGCGTTTGGTAAAATGTGGTTCATGTCAGATACTAAATAATAGGCAAGAAAGAATCAATTCATGAATTGAGAAAAAAAAAAAAAAGGAAAAGGAAAAAAGAAAGAAACCCAACCTCTAGAATGGCAGTTTAGTCAGGAACATAAGGTTATTTTAAAATAATAATAATAATAAATAAAAACCCTTTTATTTTTGTTGATTTTATAATGTAATGTTTTTATTTTAATTCAAGATCATATTAAAATCGTCTTTCTAACAAAATATGACTTGTAAATTATGATGATCATATTACTGGTTTCTATGGATAGGGACCCAAGTGATCCAAAAACGACAAGTTAATATAAAAAGGTCGAGTACTTCAACTCAGTGTTCTAAAATGAACGTTAGGCAAGATGCGCGACAGAAATGCCAAGCCAAGTGGCGTTATTATCCTTTTTTTTTTTTTTACAATACTTTTAAATTAAAACTTAAAGGCTGATTTACATTTGAAACTTACCTTTTTGTTGAAAGTTTTTGAAAAAATGTATAAAATTCCTATAAATCTATTTTAGATGTTTTGTAAGTATTATTTTTAATTATTAAATGATTTTTTGATTGATTAAAAATTTTAAAAATATTTTTACGACTATGCCTCGCTTAAGCTCACCTAACCCATAGCTTGCTACCACACATTACGCCTTTTAGAACACTGCTTCAATTATAACTTTCGCCTATTTCACAGATAAAGAAAAATGTGAAGGTAGATTATTAAAGAGGTAGCTGCCCATTTTACGCGTAAGTCCAAATTGGAGTCTCCATTTTACGGCAGATAATGGGCTTATCTTAAATAGACCAAAGAAGTCCACACCTTCTGCAATTTTGTAAATTTTTTTTTTTTTTAATCCACCTTTTTTTTTTTTGATCGGTTAAAAACCACCTGTTTGTTAATACTAATCCTGGCTTTAAGCTTCGTAAAAGGAAAAGAAAATATTGAAGTAAAAAATCACATGTACAAAGATTTTTTTTAATATAAAAAAAAGGGTCGCGCAAATGGAGATCAATAACTATCATCTGCTGTCTACCATCGCGCTCAATTACCATCGTCCCATGAATTTCTGAAATTGAAACCTCAACTTTCGATTCTTCCTCCTCAAATGTTATTTTTTTTTTTCTCAATCAGTAATGAAACTAGAACCAAATCAAATCAAATCGAACCCGGTTCCGATTTGGTTCCATATCTTTAAAAAAATATTATTTGGTTCTATTATAAAAAAATCATTAGTTCATGATTCGATTCGATTCTCTTCGAACCAGGATAAAATGGAACCATATCCACCCCTAAAGTAAATGGATAGAAGGGATGGTAGATTCAACGTGAGATAAACTAGAAGAGAAGATAGATAGTACCATCAAATTGATTCTTATTCTTGAGGTAAATTATAATGCTTTGATAAGAAATGTCCCTCTTAAGTTATGAAAATTGTTATCAGATTCATACATCATCATCATTTAACAACTATATCACATTTTTAAACTTATTAAAACGATCCCTAATATATATAGACACGTGTACACACACGTATGAGAAAGAAAAGTTTTGTATCACCATAATTTTGTGAGTTTACAATGTACAGTTAAATAAAAATACAAGAGAGCTATTTTAGGAAACTAACAACTGTATAAAATCAAATCATAATCAAAGCATCCTAACTAATTTTCTTGATTCTACCTTTGACTCAATCTCCTAGTTCGTATTTGGTACGATTAATAGTGAATATTCTCCTTTCATATATATCTCCTTTACAATTAAGTTAATATTTGCAGAATCAATTATATAAGTTGAAAATGGAAGAGGATACTCATATTAGGGATCGTTTGAATAAGTTTAAAAATGTGATATAGTTGTTAAATGATGATGATGTTGAAATCGATGACTAAGAATAATTATTTTTATGGCTTCCTTACTTAGGGATGACAAAAAAGCTCGCCGGCTCGGGCTCAGTTACATCGAGCCAAGGCTCGGGCCGAGCGTCATTTTTTTGGCCAGGCTTTGCTCAGCTCGGGCCCAAAAAAGCTCGGTCCAAAAAAGCTCGAGCTGAGCCCGAGCTTTTTTATTTAATTTATAGTACGTATAAATTGTACAAATTTTGAATTTTTTAAGTAAAAATGTAGATTTAGACATTAAAAAAAAAACCCCGAAAATAACTCAGCTCGGCCAGCTAAGGCTTGGGCTGAAAGCTCGGGCCGAGCCTCATTTTTTTTGGCCGAGCTTTGCTCGGGCCCAAAAAAGCTCGTCCTAAAAAGCTCGAGCCGAGCCCGAGCTTTTTTTTTTGGGCTCGGGCTCGGCTCGACTCGACTCGTTGACATAGCTATCCTTACTTAAGTCATATGAAATGTTGGCGACTACATTAGTTGTTGGAAAAAGCATTTTAACATTAAACAAGGTCTCCAACGGTTTCTAAGGAACAACAAACATCAAGAAATCAAGGAGTGCTATGAATGGTAATCAAGTTATTTAGGTGAAGTCTAAGACGAAGCGCAGTTAGGTGAATCTCGAAGAAGAAATTATAGTTAGTAGGACAATAATTATCGATCTCGTTCAAGACTAGATGTAGAATCTTATTACTATATGTTAAAAAAAATTTAAAATCTTGTTGTACACAAAACAAATAGGTGAAATGTTGTGCATGTTCGTTAGAGAAAATAAGACGAATTAGTCAACTAATCCGATTCCAGTTTTCATTTGTTGGAAAATATTTACAAAAAGTTGATTTTTATCAAATTTTAACCAAATATTTGGATAGGTCTCGCATCTCGAATTTGATGAAAAATGGGTCGATCATGTTCTACTCGTGGAGGGGTTCGTTTGATTGCAAGAATTGAATTTGGGTGGAAAGAAAATGAATTTCAGATAATTGAATTGTCTAGAACTTGTTTTACTGAGAATTGTTAATTAATTATGTTTAATTAGTATAATTTTTCACCTGAAAAATGTTGAAATTTTGGATCTTTTGGTATTCGTTTGACTTTGTCTTCGATGAAAATTATCCAATAAAGGGATATAATTTGTTACCATTAAGGATATAATTTGTTTAAAAAAAAAAAAAAAGAGTCTAGAAAACCATTTTCCCACCAAAGTGGTGGGAAAACCAACTCAAGGAAAAGCAAGAAAAGGGGGTCACGAGGGGCTTAAGAAGGAAAACCAATTCCATGGAATTTTTGGCCAATCAAACATGCAATAACTTGGAAAATGGAAAATAATTTCCAACTTCTATGGAAAATAAACCCTATCAAACAGGCCTTAGTATATTTGGACATGGAAAACTATTTCGGATGAATGAGAAATTAGTAAATGAAGTAGGTTTGGAAAACATGATTTTTAACAAAGAAAAATTGAATTTCTAATGTGAGACCATCGATCGAGTGGCAGCCTAGTGTTAGGCGAGCGACAAGGTCTCTAAAATTATCGCTTGAGCGGCAAGCAAGCAACATATGAGCGATAGTAAATTTGGGTGACTTTTTGTGAAATAAGTTGAATTTGGGTTGTGTCTCTTCGGTTTGCAACTCTTTTACACCTATAAATAAGACCACTTGGTGTTGTTTCATTTACTCCAATCTTATACAATCATAGCATAATATTTTAACATCATTATCTTGCTAAAATTCTACATCAAAACCGTTGTTTTATTTTCATTCAAGAGGAGTACAAAACAAACTTTTGGTTCGTTGTTCTTGTATTTGAAGTGCTGCAGATACAAGAAGTCGATCGTTGTATCTTGGTAGTTGATTGTCATAATCCGTAGGCACCTGCGTGAAGCAAATTCGACTTAAGAATAAAGAGTTTAACTCTTACCTTTATCATTTGTATCTCATTTCTTGGCGTTATTCTGTCCAATTTTTCATTTACTTTCCATTCTATTTTTGGTAGGTTTAATAATTTTATTTTGCGTTAAAGAAATCACTCAATTTTGATTTACAAATAACAATATTTGCAGGTAACAAATGAAATCTTATGTTTGGTAAAATTAATAAGTAGCTATTGGCATGGAGTTTCATTTGAAGGACGAAGGGATTTTGCAATGTGTTTCTGCAAAGGACAAAAATCTCCTTGTACTTCTACTAGAATTGCAAATTAAGCCCGTGTTTGACAACTATTATTTGAAAATATTTTTTCCTACACACTTATTTTCAACCAAAGATCCGCCCAATAAAATATTATGTATGTAAACCCAAAATTTTTCTTTCCTTTTTAATTATACATTCTCCTAGAAATCACTATAAAAACAATGTTTTTTTTTTTTTTTTTTTTTTCCAAATAATGGTTGTCAAATGAGGGCTAAACCAATTACCTGTAATTTTTTATGGGTCCGTTTGGCAGGCTTTTGAAAAGTCAAAATAAGCTTTGAGATCCAAAAGCTACTTTTGGATTCGTCTGACTAATTTTGTGAAAGTGCTTATGATAGTTTGTATTGACCTATGGTTGATATCATGTTTTGATTTTAACAAGCGAATTGTTTTATCTTTCACAATTGAATTCAACTCTTCATAGTTATTATGGTCAAATTGATCAATTGAAAACAAAAGGATTGCTACCAAAAGACTAGCAATTTTCGATCAAAGAAAATCGAGATGGAAGCTAGCGTTCACGTCAAATCAATAAAAAATAAGAACAAATCAAGCATTCATGTCGAATAAAGTATTCATTGAAGATATCAGATTTAGATGATTTGAATGCATATGTAAAGGTAAAATATTTTAATCCTTAACAATGAATCACTAGAAAATCAAAAGTTGAATTTTTATGCGCGAGATAAATTATTCATGAAAACACTTGCATAGAAATTATTTTTCAAAAAGATAAAAAAATTTCTCTTGATTTTTAAGATTTTTACAAGTATCACTTATCTTGAAAAATTAAGTAAAAATATCTTTCAAAAGCCTATATTTTTCAAAATAAATCAAGAAAGAAAAATTCAGGAAAATTTGTTCAAGCGGACTTCCGATTCGTCCAACAGTCAAATTTTTAACCCTTCTAAATTCTGACGCACAACGGTTAGTTTTGTTGTCCGGTTCAGTAAGCGGACGTCCAGATGGGTTGTCCGGTTAGTAAGAAATTTTAACGTTTTAATTGCTATAAATACCACTTCACTATTACATTCAATATACACTTGCAAGAGTATTTATGTGAGTTATTCCTGAACAAAACTATATTGATTTATCTTTATCAAACCATCTATTTTGAAAAACTTTTGATTGAATTAACTTTTGAAAATCATTCTACTCATCGAAATTTTTCTCACTTAACACTTGAGCTTCAATTATTGCTATATATTAAAGTATTAACTCATTTCTCTCTTGGTACTTAATTTGATCATGTCATTTATTAAAAGAGAAGTTTCAAACTGTGAAATCAACTTCCATTTAAATTTGTGGGCCGTGTTGAAGTTCCGTAAATCTCAAAATTATATAAGAATCGGTATTCTTTGTTTGTAAGTCACTAGAATCATTGTAAAAGCATTAGATTGCACTACAAGTCAATCAATATAGTGAAAATGTCTTGCTCGTGTTGGAGAGTTTGATAATGGATGACGTAAATCATTACTTTGGATCGAATCTCCACAATTATATCGTTTGCATCATCTCTCCCTTTTACTTATCGCATTTACATTTGTGCTTATAGGGATGGCAACAGGGAGGGGGAGGTTCGCCCTGTCCCATCCCCTTTCCGTTACCCGTTTAAGACGGGACGGGATGGGACGGGGCGGGGAAGGGCCCTTTTCCCCGTTTATTTTTTATTTTTTAAGTTTTTGATAATTTATTTTATTGCCCCCATTAATTAGATTGAGACAAATAATTTTAGTTGTCATTTTCTATTAGAAATAATAAAATTTCGTGAAATTTTCCATTTAAAGTATTGAATTCTAAAAACAAAAAATAAAAAAAATAAACAGGGCATGGCACCCGTTACCCGTCCCCGCCTCAAACCCGCCCCAGGACAAAATTTTCTGCCATGTCTCGACCCGAATACTCGATTAAGCGGGTAATCTTCGCCCCATTCGAGGCGGGGCTTCGCGGGTATCAGATTGTCGGATTTTTTTGCCATCCCTAGGTGCTTATTATTTGATTTTATCTTTTTAGCCTTAACTTGTTGGCGATCAGAAAATTTATGGATAGAACTTATAACGAGGTCTCGAAAACTAAGTAATTTATTTTGGGCCCTTAGAAATCCTGGGTACAAAATCGAAGAGAATGCATTAGATGGATACTCGGACGTTGAGAAGGAAGGATACTTTCATATGTGAAAGGGCGTGTACATATACAATCTGTGATCAATTCGTGCAAAACCCGCAAGTGTACGGAATTGTTGACAATTAATACGTGATGAGTTAAGAGTTATTGTCCCACAGGAATTACATTTCAATCAAGTGTATGAATTTTTATTCAGATTCAAAGTGAGCAAGCAAAAATAATTATTCTACGAAAGCTTGTAAAATTCGAGTTTTGTATTTATATGGAATAAATGTATTGGATTATAAATCCACATATTATTATCTATTTCAATTCTCAATTATGTAGCTAGTATCATTCATGCATTCTTAACAATCGATAATTCTATTGTAATTAATTCTCTTTTCCAAGACCAATTAAATATATTCTAGTCACGACCCAAATATATTCCTAGTCTGAATTTCCAAGATAAATTAAATCTATTCCTAGTCCGAATTTGAATGAATAGAATGCATTAAAATTTAGATTATCCCAAAAATTGCACACGTGATAAATATTATTCCTAATATCTATTACACGCATATTAATCAAGCAATGTTCTGGACCTATTGTGAGCCTCCCGGTACAACAACAAACAACTGTATATTTAATTGATGATCAAGTAATCAAATAATAAAATTATACATCCAAGATTAATCAAGAAAAACAAGAAATTAACTAACTACTTGTCTTGAATTAAAAATAAATAATAACAGGTTTCATTTTCATCCAATACATGAAAATAATTAGTCTAGCATATTATTACGCAAATCACACAAAAAGATTTGGAAAAACATCACCCGGAATGAAAAACAATGAATTGAAAGTGAAATATCAATTTTTTCTTCGTTAATTTTTAATCCGTACTTTGAATATTCAATCTCTTGTGTTAATTGCCTTTGAATCTTGTGCTAGTCTCTTTCTTGTGGTGAAAAATAGGATTTTATCTCTTCTCTGTCGTTATAAGAATTTGGATAAAATAAAGAAACTGGGTCGTTCAGGCCTAAAAATGGCATACGCGCGCGCCGTTCATTGGTTTTGGGCTCGGTAAATAAACTTCATGCACATGCGCACGTGCCGTTATACAATTTCTCATTTTTTGCACTTTGGTCCCCGAATTTCATTCTTTAGTTATTTTGGTCCCCTTTTCGTACCATCTTGATCCCCCATCTTCCAAATCCACCTAATTGACTCCAATATCTCTCCAACCATCAATACTATGTCCAAATTAACTATTAGAATTTTACAATTTAGTCCCCAAAACTTTGGATTAAGTTCACTTTAGCCAATTTTCAGCTCCTTTTGTCCAATTCCACCGTTTTTCATCGAAATGCACCTAACAAATAAAATATATACAAAATTAAGCCTCAATTCATTTAAAATAACAATAATTGCTATAGTTTAACGCTACAGATAAGTGTATAAAATATACTTATCGAACACCTTCAAATTTGAACAATTGTTTGTCCTCAAACAAAATAAAACTTAACTACACAAAATTTCATAAATAAATTGGTTGGATAATCTGCTTTTTGCCTCAGAATTAGACTTTCAGAGTTGAAACTACAAACTACTTCAAAATCACAATGATAAATCAATCCCTACCTATTCAATGCAAACTGACGTGTGTGTGTGTGTGTGTGTGTGTGTGTGAAGATTCATGTAAAACATTACAAAGTCATAAATTGATTCAATTTCCGACCCTTTATGGCCAAATGTTTCCTTTCTTCGCTCATAAGATACATACCCCCAAATTTCATTATTTTCACTATTTCTCCAAGGTGTGATATAAGGTTGAATTTTTAATATAATATTACTTCTCACCCTCTCTAGTTTGGTTCGATTTTACTAATTGCAACTCAACACATCAAAAAATGTGGATTTTCCTTATTTTTTATTACTTCAACCTCTAAAAATCAATTCAGGTAATAATTCATTGTCAAAAATTCAATTCTCTCAAATGAGTGTTCGAGACTTACTTAAGACATGTAGCAATTTTTTTTTTCTTTTGTGCACACTCATCTCCATTAAGTTTTTTAAACGACCCTTGTAGCGAGCTTTTAGTTGATGACTCCTAAGTTAGATGACTATAGGGCACCAAGTTTCTAAAGACCCATCCAAGTTTAATCACTCGAGTTATAAAGGCTGCAAAGAAAAATTTCACAATAAGACAATACCATATATTTATTATTATTATTATTTTCTTTTATAATTCATGCAATGCCTCTTATTAAACACTTATTCTCAAAAATCGACCATCAACTTAAGATTTCAAACTGATTTTCATCTTATTAGCCTTAGACAATCCGCACAAAATTTAGCACACATGGAATCCACATCTATCTCAATGTCTCCCTACAACAACTCAATCACCCCCAAACTATCCTAAAATTGGTTTAAAGATGTATAATATAATGGTTGTTGAGATTATGCATCACATTCCATTATTTGCAACATATTCAACAATATGAATCAATTTTTTTCTTCACAATGCAAAACATAAATTTCGTGTTAAAAAATATCAAATTCCACATAAATAAACACAAACTAACTTAACATATAACTTATCCATNAGTCCAACTCTATGTTCCAATATATACTTCATCGTTAGCAAATTATCTGACCCACACAAGCATGCAAAAATACATAAAAAGAAGTAATAAAACTGATTTTTTTATACCACAAGCATGCAAAAATAACAAAACACAAGACTCAATAAAAATCTCGATGAAAATCAAACACCCCCAAACTAGATATAGACATTATCCTCAATGTCTAAAAATATAACATGCAATATATAAAAATTAAGGGCAAATAATGAAACTAAGTACTCCTCTGATATCAATTTGAAGGCGGTGGATGGATTGACATGAAGGTGTTGAATCACCTTTCTATGTATTTCTCCGTTGTTCAATATGTTCGAGTGTCATGTTCCTTCAAAAAAAAAAAAATTCAATCATAACATGAAACAATTTATAATAAACTCTAACACACCCTAAAGGGAAATATATGAATGAAGATACCTTATACTAATTAAAATCAATATATTTATAAGTCTATATTTTAGAAAATAAACTTAAATAAAAGATAAGAAAATTGGGTTGCCCCCAATAAGCGCTTGTTTATAGTCATTAGCTTGACTTTGTTGTTTTG
>CAIGRT010218129.1:0-20922 GCA_903798405.1 Fraxinus platypoda
TTAAATCATATAAAAAGTTTAAGCTGTTAAACAAGACTAAATAAATATGTATGATCTTCAACATTGCTCAAACCTAAATTTTTAATAAAAATTTAAAAACAAATGAGAAAATATAATGGAAAAGAAAAGAAATAGATGGTCGGGTAGGGGGAGGAAATTGTTTGTTTTTCACTTTATTATTTTGTTTATTTTTATTTATTTTTCTACTATGACTAAGAATAAGAGTGTATTATGTTTTCAATGCGGTTTGAGACTAAAATGTTGTAAAATTAAAAGATGAAGGACCTAACTGTGAAAAAAGAGTTGAAAACTTGTATTAATAAATTTAATAAGTTGAGGGTCCTCGATGCAAATTCCCCTAACTAAAAAAGCAAACATGTAACAACCTTACATGTTATTATATTGAATAATTGAAATAAATCACGTCACCACGCAAATGGAAATCGCTTCCTTCCCTTCCAAGTAGAAACTGAAGAACTACACGCAGTCATCAGTCTAGGCTCGTAATTGCAGGTTCTCTTTCCGCGCTTAAATTTGATTATATATAGAATAATTGGATTAAGGCAATTTATGTGAGATTTAAACCATAAGGTAGTCCAATAGATCTTGTAATTTTTCGTTATTGGAACCCTAACTCACTTCGCTGATTTTCATTTTAATTTTCTTGTGTGAGTTTTATTTTTTTATTTTTATTTTTATTTTTTTTAAGGTGATGATTATTGTTTTTCATTTTCAGGTCAGCAGGATTTCACCTTGAAGTTTTGCCTATAAATTCTAACAAATTGTATTAGAATCTGAATCAGGAAAAATGATGTCTTTCGAAATGAACGATCGCAAAAGTAAGTTGATTTTTCTATTTATATTTATCAGTGAACCAATTGTTGAATTGCGTGCGTGCGTCCTATGTCCGACTGAGGTTCTCTACAATGTATCTGAGTAATTGCATCTGAGCTACTGTGGATTTACATTCCAGCTTGTTTGAATTATATGTATAAATCAACCTTTGGATTTTTTTTTTTATTTCTCGTTGCTGAGTGAAACTGCCATGGTTAATTTGAAGTGCACCTTCATATTATTGTATAAGAAAGAAACGTTTAAATGCCTGATGTTTTTTTTTTCTTTGCTTTGATATAACGAGATAGAAATTGGACTGGGACTCACGGGGTTTGGAGTGTTTTTTTCATTCTTGGGGGTAATTTTCTTCTTCGACAAGGGATTATTAGCTATGGGAAATGTAAGTTCAATTTTATGGTGCTCATTGTTTCACATTTTTTTTTTTCATCTATCACCTTCATATTGCTCAGTTTATTATTAATTCCTTGTTGTCTGTTTAACACAGTGTCTTTGTATTAAAACAGATCCTCTTCTTCTCAGGCGTGATGTTGACCATTGGACTCAAGTCGTCGGTGCAATTCTTCATGAAACGTTCAAATTTTAAGGTTTGTTTTGGTTAATAACTGCAGTGTGTTAGTTTTACCATTTCTGTTATTTTGTGTCCATTAGGATTTGATATAATGTTGATAGTAGGGAACGGTTTCATTTGGTGTTGGCTTCTTCTTTGTCATCATTGGATGGCCTATAATAGGAATGATGCTAGAGGCATATGGATTTGTTGTACTCTTCAGGTTCAGCAATCTCTGTTTCCCTGATTATACATATAATGTTTCAGTTTTCACAATGGTTCATTCTTGTCTCTTCCAGGTCCTAATGATTTATAATTATATTCGTGCAGTGGCTTTTGGCCAACACTTGCTGTTTTTCTGCAAAAGATACCTATTCTTGGTTGGCTGTTCCAGCAGCCATTTTTCAGATCGGTATGTTTGCTTTTCTAGTTATATGTTTGGATCCTGGGAAGCAATTATTTGGAATTTATACTGAATTTGAATTTAGATAGATGTTGGATGTTGCATTTTGAATAGTTTTGATACTAGAGATTGATTTGTTTATCTATATTAAAATTAATATCGGAGTATTTGATGGTAGCTTTATTTGAACTTCTAATTGCTTCATTGGAGGTGTTTTAAGGTGCCCCCACACAATCTTTTCTGTTCTAGTATTATTTTTATGTAGAAGTTGATGCATGGAATACACCCGGCATATCACTGAGTGATGGGCTGCAGGTGCTTCTGTAATTATTCCTTAGTTGATCCTGCTAGGAATACTTTCAGGTCACTGCACTGTAATTGAGGATGGGGTACTTTTAGGAACTCTAGTTGGAGACATCAAATGATGTAGAAATTTGTGACTTTCCTTGTTCGTACCTGTGAGCCTGTGACCGTGTCTTAATTTGAGCAGTTCGACTTTAATCGTTGTTAAAGCACAACGGAATAGAACAGAATGATACACTGAGGATCCACACCATTGTTATCAGCTAGATTGTTTTTAAGAGTTTCTTCGAGTTATTATGGATTTAATGTGGTAGTTATTTTTCATGTCTAGCGTTCATTCGAATTCTTGCACAGAAAATTTCCATTATTTGAGCCAAGGTTTCTTAAAGTTCAAGTAAGGTAACATATCAAGTGTGTGAAAAAAACTTTCTGAAATGTGTTCGTACATACTGGATGTGAACTTAGTTGAAGGAGTATTAGACATGTGTCTGTTTGGAGAATCAGTCTCCTTTGCGTTAGACATGGACAGTTCACTTGAGTTAGAGTGGTTTGATTCTTCAGGGAACTTTTCCGTGGTGTTTGACAGATTTGTAGATTCACTTGTTGGAGTTTGGATAATTTTTATGTTACTGTTATAGTTTCGATGCTTTATTTGTCCACACACATGGGAACATGCAAGTTCTGCATTTGAATGTGTGAACTTCAGCTCTGAATCTATTATTATCTGGAGATTGAAGTCCTAGGTGCTATTCTTCAAAAATGGAAGTTCACAGATTTGGAGTTCTTTTCTTTCTTTCTTTTTTTTTTCTGCATTACGAAAAAAGCCAGTGTACTTCTGTAGCCCAGTTTTTTTCCCACTTGCTTGACAATGAACCACCTTCTTGTACAAGTGTTGTAACATGGCATCGTGTGTTTATAATTCTTCTTTATCTCCTCCTGTGCAGATCTTTGACCGTTACCGAGGAAAAAGAGTTCCTGTATAACTTTAGTCTAGGAAAGTGCAAGAAGAGGCACCCGTTGGCCACTTGTAAGTTTGTAAGATACTGTCTGATCAACAATTCCATATAAGACAGCATATTCTGCTTAGTTGATATAGGGCTTGATTCATACGTGTTGATCTTTCTCTGTCTCCTTTTCTCTACATGGTAAATAGAAATCAATTACTTTCATTAAGATGTCATTTTTTACTTGTCTACCACTATGGGTTCATTAATTGATTTTCCTTTTTTACAATATCTATGGTGAATGTTCTTGAATGGCAGGCAGACAGACTTGGAATAGACAAGACTAAGCTGGAATTTCCTTGTCCTGGCACTAAGATAAAATTTCCTTTTGCTATGATCCATTTCAATTAATACATATAAAGCAGATTGCAAATTCTAACATGTCGAAATAATGAGTTAAGATTGATGGTGAATTGTCTCATTAAGTCCATGTATGGCTACCCCTTTATAGATAATCAAATCACTTTTTATTCACATATTTTGTGGAGTTCACAATCCTATAATCTACATTACGAGGACATAGGTTGAGTGATTGACTGGACACAATCATTTTGTCCATCCAAGCATGCATACAGGTAGGCAGTCATCCAAAGCTGAGAACAAATAGGACAAATAAAGCAATGGCAAATATTGTGGAACCAAGGATGCAATCCTTGAACAAAGGGTTAAGCTTGGTCTGGTTGGCTTTTGAGAATTTCATCCTAAGCATAACTGACTCGACAATGGAACATGAAACACCCCAAATAACCTTGGACGGCTTGTAATTGTGCATTATAGCTTTTGTATACTGGAACATGAAACACCTAATTGAACTTATAATTGACTTAAAGTAGGTGCACAATTGTGCATTAAAGCCCCCTAGTTTATAACCTTCCCTCTAAACCCGAATGCCACCTTAATATAATAAAATAAATACATCCTAGAAATTGCATTTGCTTGTTTGGTAAACTGAATTGAAAACTTGCTAATGTTAAACTAGAAAACAAAATTAAAATCTTATTTATTGTAATGTCAAATCTTACATGCTCTATATATCTGTCTACCACGTTGAACAATATTTCCTCGGCTCGAGGAGATAACTTTCTCGAAATTGCTAGGCACAACTATAGTTAAAGCAAAACGTTTCCTCGTGTAAAGGTGTAAACTGAAGAAACACATACAGAATTGGTATTTAGGAAAAAGGAAAAGAAAAGGACCCTTTCTCTGTAATAACTGATGAACATTAGAGGAAGATACTGGCAGTTTGGAAAAACACTATTAATTCAATGGATGATGGATTTTTTCCGAAAGTTATGAATATCATCTGAAGGTACAATCTCAGTTCATCAACATGCATGCTACAAAATCTTTCTAAAATTAACTAGCATCAAACTAATATCAACGCAAGGATTACTGCAGACAATGATCCAATTTGGTGGAAATATATATAATTCCTCGAGCTTCTCGAAGATGGACCAACCGGTCCAAAAGCAGGAGGTGGAAATAGCCTGCTGGTACTTGAATTCAAACTGCCCACCAAAGTATAAAAACTATTTTAGAGGCCAGGTAAAGAAAATCACATAAAGAAGAAAAAAAAAATAGATAAACACTCACCTTCCACTAAATCTGCAGGATCCATAACCTGCATATCGATAGCCATGATCACGGGATAAGAAATTTATACAAATTATAACGTACGATTCTAATTACACAAGAGTATACAAAGGCAAACACGTACATGTGCATCAACCAGAAGCGTGCACTGTGAAAGTTGTTTTCTTGACGGAAAAATTAGGATACAGTTGACTGATCTAATCAATGGAAATGGTGGACAATGATGGAAAATTCATATTTGCAATATGAAAGCTTTAAAGGATAAAAGAAAAACTGAACATTCTTTGAAATGATTAGTGCAAGACCCTGAAAACGAGATGAGTAGAAACTTGTCGTTGGATATGCATTAACATTTTGAATATCTTGTTTCCTATCATTATAAACATAGAGAAAAATCACCAGGAACAGGCCTAAAAAGAAGAATTCGCTTTCTCTTAAAAGGACAATGATGAAGGGCGCCAGAAACTTACTAGGATCAATAGTAGTTGTCGTAGCTGTACCATCAAAGTCGCAAGTTCCTCCAGAACTGTGCATTTTTTGATAGTAATCGTTGTAAGCATAAGAAGCATGATTTTGCCAAGTATTGGGTAAATAGCAAGGCTGCCCTTGTTGAATAGCTCTGCAATTAGCTTGGCCAGGTCCGCAAGCCCAATTAAGTCCACTTTTCAGCGAATCCTCATCTGTACCTTGTCTTGCGATACAAAAAACTGTTGATGAATTTGCATCGAGACTTTCTGAATTACTTAAACTAATTGAATAAACAGCAGTGCTGTTAGTAAAAAGGACACCCCAGTTCCTCTCTGAGACAGGCCCACGCCTTTTATCTTCATTGAACAACTCATAGATGTATGTATTTATTGGCATGTCGAGTTGACTAGGTGGACCAGAATCATTTGAAACACGCCGAATCAAGTTACCGTTAAATGCTTCTGCATTTTTTACAGTGGCATAAGGTTCATCAGCACCACCAAACCAAGGCCACCCAGTTTCAGTCACAACAATAGGGATCTTCGAAAAGTTGAGAGCAGAAATTGAGTTATAAGTTGCATCCACCAAAGCATCAAACATACTGTTGTAGCGAAAAAGGGTGTTTGGGTCAACAATTTGTTTGACTGACGAGAGTGGTTGGAAAAGTGCATATTCGATAGGAAAAATGCCATTGCTCTTAACATATTCATAATAAGGATAAGCATTTAACATGTAAAAGGAATTTGTGTTTCTTAAGAACTGAAGGATCTGGAATATTGTGGAGTTCCATGTAGTGTTAAAGTTGGCAGTAGAAGGAGGAAAGGGCCGAGGAATTACGCCCATCGACTGTGGGGTTGAAACTTTAACTAGATAATTTAGATTCGAAGCAACTAAGGCTTTATACAGGTTATTCATAGCAGGAACCAGAACTGGTGCTGCATTTGGGATTGAAGTGAGAACTTCACTGCCCACAGCAATTGCTGTAATATTTGTCCCAGGCAGGTAAGCTGCAACATTTTTATTAATCCAGGCTGCTGCTGCTGATGGGGATTCTCCAATCCCTAAGACTTCTTCATTTGTAACACCAACCATGACTTCAATGTCAGTGTTTGAGAGAGCACTCAGCATGTGGGCATCGGAATCAAAAAGGCGCACATGACTTATTTGATGTGTTTTAAGGATTCCAATAATATCAGTAGCTGATGGTAAGTTAGAAACATCAGTACCAATATTTATCCCAACAAATGCACCTGCACATACAAGAACGTGATTGAAAATTATAGGAAGATTTACCTCGTTTATTTTCTATGTAAAACTTCAAACAGAAAATCGGCCGTATCTCAAATTGCAATGCCAGTAAGTCCTACTGGCAGGTAATATGTGCTAAAACCAGATGTGCATGACAATTATTGCAAGAAAGCAAACTCGAATCAATCAGCTATCCAAAACTAAAATGACTTGAGCAAAAAACTTTGTTTACAATAATACCTTAACCTACATTTGTTAAAGCATTGACCTAACCATAAAAGTCATAGAATGAATTATCTTGAACTGTCATGTCAAATTACAACTAATTCATTATACTATTCCCTTTGCAGGAGGCCACAGTAAGGCCAAAAAATACTGTAATACAGAAATTGTAATTTTACCAATGCTTCATATCAGAGGATTAAGTTTATACGAGTCCACTGCAATTAAGAACGATAAAGTCATGCACAATAAGAAGAGAGAAATTCTTCGACATTAGTTATGTTGCACGAACACTTCAATTAGAGTGACGTGTCCATGTTGGATACTGACGCTCTTCGAACACTCTATCATGATCATTTTTCTTTCTTTATCAAAAACATTATATATGTTTAACTCAAAGTTGTTATTAAATAACAAACATATACTAATACTTAAAGGATTTCAACAAGAAAAATTAATAACAAATATTAAATTAAATTTATACTATATAAATAAAGAATTTAATAAACGTATCAGCGCTGTTTTCGTTTTAGTACTTTTTAAAAAAATCGCATGTTTTACATGTCAGCGTCAATGCATCATAGGACATCAACAACATACCATAGAAACCATTTCGACTTTGTCCTCAGGAGATTATATAAATATTTCTATGACAAATTATTATGTTCCTACTTCCTACTAAGAACTCAAAAACCTAATATTTGGTCAAAGTTTATGCCTAGAATGGCCAATAATATTCAGTATGATGGTAAAAAGTTGAGCAGGTTTAAGAATGTTGATCAACCTATTGTACTGGAGAAGAACAGTCCACAAAATAGCAGGATTGCTCCAAGCCATACTTTAATCATCATCAGCCGCAAAATTAGCTTTGATCTTCACCGACGCCTGCACTTTTTACTTGAACTGGAATAACAAAGATTTCATGCATTTTGAAAATGACATCAGATAAAGACCAAGACAACTCGTATCATGGATGATGATATTGGAAAGGGCATTAAATATGACCTGATTAATTTTCTTCAAATAATGTCGATGAGCAAACCCTTGAGAAATCTGCACAGGCCATTTGAGAAAGTAAAATTCTCATTTCCGTTTGTGCATAAAAGATACACAAAAATATATAGATACCACATGCTAACATAATTGTGTGTATCCATGTGAATGAGAAAGACAGTATATAAAAGACAAAAGTCAACAAATTATTTAATTAAAATGACAAGCTTGTAAATCAATGTAACAACATGGCCGTTAAGAGTAGGTAACATGTTCCCTATCTTTGTTTCTATCTCATCGTATCACTTTCTGTTCTGCGAGATTTGAAAATCACTGTCGATACCTCGGTGTAGTTGTAATCTCATATATCCAACATTTCTCCACCAGAATTCTAATTTATTCTCAAAGAGGCGAAGAAACATTTAGAATGAAATGTAAGACATGACGTGTGTATTTATTTGCGAAATCAGAATTTAATTTTGAATATTTCAAGATGTGAAGATTCGTATGAATTGGCATCATTATGTAATTGCCAATTGCCATAATAATAGCATCATCTCAGTGTGCAATGTCAATGACAAATAAGATTGAGCAAAATAACAGGAAATCGCAACCAAGATATGTTTCAATAAAGATTTATGAACTCCCAAGGGAAAAGGCTATGCACGAAGTAGATATAAATTGATTAATAACAATGGGTACTGCCAACTTTATAATCGCATACAAAAATATCATGGTCCTATTGTATTAGCTCAGGTAATGGTTAATAAATAACCATTATGTGGAAGATTGCATATGTTTCAATTGTAAATGTGCAGAGTAAATGTAAGTATGGAAAACAATTCAAATGAGTGAATCCACACAACAACAAGAAACTGATATGCTACAGTTCAGGCAGGCTGAGTGATGGACTAGCCAATCTGTCAGTAATCTCAAAACCAGTCACAACACACGGACAAAGTTGAACGCCCTCAAACTAACTAGATCGAACAAACCAGACGTAGCTCATCAAACGATATCCATTGAGTTGGATGCTCCACCATGACTGACCAGAGGTCAATCTTAAGACTCAAACCGCCTGTTTACTGATCGGACTGATACCTCCATAGACCAAACCCAACTAAGTTGTTACCCACAAGAATTCCAAGACTACATCCAGCACAAAGCCCAGTATAAAGACCATTCAAACCACTGGTTCATTAAGTCAGATAGTGGAAACAGGAAGATCTCTGTAGACTGGAGATAGTGTGGATAAGATGGCACTCTACCTTCAACCCACATGCCAAAACATGCTCTACCAAAAAGGAATCTTGCTGGACAAGAAAAGAAAACAACCTCCCCGCGTAATTCATTCTACACCTATAAATAGTGGTTGGCTAGCTCACTCTGAAACTCTGCCAAATAACTTTCCTAGCATCATCTCAGTGTACAACAGGTTTGTCCTACAATTGTTTCAAGGATTTTCTGACGCATTTTCTTGGTAGTAAATTTTCTACATCTACCATCCAAATCTGTATTTAAATAAATGGGGAACCAGGTTATGAAGTCTCACAAGCACACGAAATGAAAAGGAACATATAAAGAGAAAAACATTGGTTGCAATTGTGGTACCTACACGTAATTAATTAATATATCAGTTAAATTTATCAAAACCTAGGAATACCAACTAAGTACTTAGCCATCGGAATCCCTAACCGAAAGTAACATTGTGAAAAACAGTATAATGTCATGTGGATAAACATAAAATACCTCTATAAACGACTGTGAGTTATAGGAATGCCCATAAGAGCATCGAACACATTAAATGGTCTATTGTTCAGCTAGCTAATTCTATGTGAGAACAAATCAATTAAATAACTATACATTGTTCATGTCAGCTAAAAGATGTTGCAATTCTATATACTTCCTTCCCATAGTTTCTAAGGTTTAATTATGATATTTTCCTTTCCATTTTTACAAGGGATTCAAAAACTAAATAAGAGTAGGATAATAAATTTTTTAGAATTTGACAGATTGAAATCCCTTTCCAATTCTTCTATCTTCTTGTCTCTTCTATTCTTTTCTTAAACTCTTTGTTCTGCACCAAAACATCACTTGGAACACATTGTCCTAGAATTGTAAAATCATATCAAACACATATACGTCTTTTTTCTTAGGTCAAAAGTTGTCCAATTCACTATGGCCATCTTATTCTTACTCTAAAAGATTCTTGTCCTAAAGTTTGACAATGCACCAGGAAATTAAGTTTGGTTCAGCAAAATAGAATAATCAGTTGCTCATCAACAAAACCAGAATAATTACTGTCTCTTCTGCCCAACAAACTAGTTTAGCCAATCATGATAAGTGAAGGATGGAAGGATAACAAAATGCAGAGCAATCGATTCAGCAGGCAATAAACCTGGGGGGCTAAATTTTTTTTTAAACAACTAAGGAGATTGATTCCATTTCGTCTCCAACAATTCAATACTTGTTTTCAAAACTAAATGGACATTTTAGATGTTTCCTACTTATAGTATTCACGGACAGGTTTTTGGCTAAGCTTAAAATCACTTAAATTTACTAGATCTCAATTTCCCACTGCTAAATTTCGAAAATCTGAAAAAAACTACATTGAACAAGAATACAGCAAGTTCGCTTTAACTATAGCCTCAATCCAGAAAACCAACATTTCAAAACCATTTTTCAACAAAAACCCAAAACCAGAAAAGCATTAAAACAAAACAAAAAAAGTGAAAGTACCAGATGAAGCCCCTTTATTTGACAGAAGGGTTTAAATCCAGATATCTGCGTTCCAAGATTCTACAAATTTAAAGAAACCTAAGAAAAAGTAAAAATTCATTTGTAATGAACAATGAGTTAAGAGACAAGAGCCCGACAAGTTCATGGAATATAAAAAAACACAGAATCTAGGAGGAAATTCAAGAAAAAGAAGCTCAAGCTTACGCTACAGTATTTGATTAAGAGGAAACTGGAACAGCACAGCATTGTAAACTAATAGCACAAATCAAATCAAATCAAATCAGCTCCTCATTATTACTAGTTAATTATCTTCCTAAGTAAAACAACTGTACCCCATTATAAAAAAACTACATAAACAGTGTATCGACATTTTGAAACAAGTCGAGGAAAAACCTGATGCAGTGTGATAACAGCTTCTTGCAAATCTCGGGCTTATCAATTTCGGACACTTTACAGTTTAAAAAGCTGTCTTTTCGAGTTTTTTTTTTCTGAATTATATTAAAAGAAGAAAAGAAAACGTCAAAAAGAAAAAGGAAGAAAGGACCGAGACCGACCCAATGATCTCTTTTGTTCACTTTTGGCGCGTCGTCTCGTCTCTCTAGATTCTCGAACATGGAACAAGAGACTTCGGGACATTTCGAGATTGTGTTGGCACGCATATAAATCTATTATATTTCTTATTAGTAACTCTTATCATTGAATGGCCCGCAAGAATTTTATGCATGATTTTATTACATATATATCAATGTTTATATTTTCATATACAATTTTTTTCATCAACCAATGATGAAATATCACTTGAACATTACGTATTGAACATTACGTATGTCAGGTTTTAAAACTTGATGTAGAATAATTCTTTTATGCAATGCAATCTGAATGATATCTAAGTGAAAAGTCTTTCGATTTATGTAACATTAATGTCTAATAAGTAGATAATCAAATTATGATCTAGTTTAAATTTTATTTTAAACATATATTTAATATCAGAGAGATAAATATTAAATGTATATGACTCACTCTTTTTGAAAGAGCTCTACCTGAGAAAACAAGAAACAATCTAAGTATTAAAGATAATTTTTTATAAATGTTATCTATTTTAACATGGTATTAAATTTTTGTTCTCCATTAAAATATTGATACCTGTCAAAATTTTACAAGCAACAACTCAAGAATTATAACAAGGTTTGTGGGAATGTTTTGAAACTTGTATAATTTTGAACCCCTCAAAATCAATGTTCTAAAAAGCGACGTCTAGACGCAAAATGGGTGCAAAAACGTCCCACCCCGAGCTTTTTCATGCTTTTTATTATATATTTTTTACTCATTTTTTAATTTTATTTTTATTTTTTTGAGCCTAGGACACTTTTTTCTTCCAATATAATATTTTATAATTTCATATGTTTGGTAGATATTCTTTTATTTATTAAATAAT
Source organism: Fraxinus platypoda (assembly GCA_903798405.1). Lineage (NCBI taxonomy): Eukaryota > Viridiplantae > Streptophyta > Magnoliopsida > Lamiales > Oleaceae > Fraxinus > Fraxinus platypoda. The sequence continues at coordinate 11,811 of CAIGRT010218129.1, forward strand.
TTTTAAATTGATTAAAAAATAAAAAAATATTTTTTTTTATGCCTAAACCTCACCTAAACTCGTCTAACCCAAAACTTGACCTCCATACTTCAATAAACTTGACGCTTTATAGAACACTTTTCAAAACTGCAGCAATATGCGTCAACCATCTTAGTGATGGACTTGCTCTGAACAGAGTTCAATTATCAATTATGCCATATTTAAGATAAAATACTTATAGAACTTGTTTGAGAAGGATTAAAATCAGATAAAAATTGAAAATATAACCGTTGGAGTTGACTTTTATTAGACGAGTGAAACCCCAATAACGACTATATTTTCAATTTTAATTGAATTTTAATCCTTCCCAAACAAGCTCATAAAATATTAATGGAAGTAGTTCATCCAGATACGAACTATGTCTGTGAAAGGCAACGAAATTGACAAACCAACCACAGATTTTACCCTAAAAAAGTATCGTCCAAACATCATAACAACCAATTTCTCAAACAAACTTCCAATGTTACAACACCAGTGAATAACTTCAACATGTTAGGTAGATGAAATTACAGCACAAGAGAATATTTTTCCAACAGTACTCTCACTGACTAGGAGACCTATCTTTACCGAGATCCCTCGAGTAATCCTCAGGATAAGGGCTCCTGCTCCTGCTACGGCTTGGGCTACGATTCCTGCTTCGAGTCCTCACTGGAGAATGGGCCCTACCTGGACTTTGGTTGTGGCTTCGCGAGCCATAAGGTGAAAGGCCTCTGACAGGACTTCGACTGCGGCTCCTTGAACCATTATAGGGTGGAGAACGTTCCCTTGCTGGTGAATGCGAGAACGATCTTTCTCTACTGTATCTTCTCTCCTGTGGGGAAACAGACCTGCCATTTCGATGGACAATTATAACATTGGATGCCATTTCAAACTGGCAATAAATAATAAATGGGATACAAAAAATAAAAAGAACCTAGAGTATCTTCTTCTAGGAGGAGGTGAATAGTAATCACGGCTACGAGATGTGGACCTTCCGTAGCTTGGAACTGGGGACCGAGAATAACGAGGGGGGGACCGTCTCCGATCATAAACACGACTTCTGCAACAAATAATAATCAGAATAACGAAAAAGGATGGCCATCAAAAATGAGGAACTAGACTTGCAATGTATTGCCCACCCAGTTCAAAGAGATGTATTAAGAAGATAAAAAATTTACAACAAACATTTTAACTGGATGAAAGATGCTACCAGCATCATCTAACTTATCAAGCTATAAAGCAAACTGAAAATGCACAGCAAGAAAGTGAACATTTTTAAATTACATAGATAAATGTATGAACAAACTTTACCTTCCTCCACGTTCCCTATCTCTCATTTCAGTTGGCTTCTTCCTATTCTCCTCAGCAAAAACAACTGTTAGCTCCCGACCATGCAGAATCTGACCATCCATCTGATATTTAGCTTCAGCAGCATCCGCAGGTTCCATATACTGAACAAATCCGAAGCCTCGAGGTTGACTACAATATAGAAGGAAGCAGGAAAAGAGAGAAAGTGAGTGTGGTTGTCTAGCACAGGTGTATGCCAGCCCAAGCGAAATATTTTTTGAGGGGCTGTTCGAAGAGCTGCAGTCCCCAGTCAGTCAGCAATTAAGGATCTGACCAGGTATGAATTTTCAAATTGTCCATGAAAAGAGACCAAAAATTCCAGAGGAAGTTGAAAGTAAAAAATAATGTTTGCTTATTGGGAAAAATCAGATAAAACAGAAGACCTCAATGCCTCCAAAATATACAAACAGCCCCGATTCAAATCAATTGTTATAAATAATTCCAAGCATGTAATGCCATGATAAGCACATAAGCAAGCACGTGGCTGCTGACCTTGTGAGTGATAGTTTAAAGAAGCTTGAAATTCTTCAAGACTTGAAATCTTGATATCTTCACAGTATACAAACCAAATTCCCTTCCAATCTTCAATACCATTAACATCACCTTGTACTCTTACTAGTTGATTGATGTCAACATAACTCTTAATAATAATACTTGAATGTGTCAACAGAATTCTTAATACTTGAATGTGTCAACAGGACTCTTAAGACTTGATTGAAGTCTTCACAACTCTTACTTCACTGCTAAATCTCAGAGATCTTAATAAATAAACCCAATTCGGGATGATAACATATAAAAATAGCAATTTGAAGCAGATAAGGAAAACCTTCTAAAATAAGGCACAGACGGTCAACAATTCATTTATATAATTACATAAAAAAGAAAGGTTCAATGTAAATCTTGAACACCATTCTTTGAAAGCTCACCCAGTGTAATAATCCCTGGGCAAATATATGTCCTTTAAAGGGCCAAATTGTCCAAAGGGCCTCCTTAGGTCTTCTGGCCTGCATAGCGCAAATCAAACAGTTAGTAGTATACCAAGTAGAAGTTGTAGTAAATGAGAAAGCAAAGCACCTTGATTTAACCCAAAAAAAAACAAAAAAATGAAACAGCACAAAGGTTACATTACAACCACTCAAAATAGTAAAATTTAATCACCAATTTCGAATAAGTTATAGGTCACTTATAATTGCAAAATGTCTAACATAGCTTAAAAACAGCAGCTGCTCTCATAGAAAATGATTTAAACCCTACTAAGCCATTAGGCCTTGTAGTTTTTGTTAGACTTTATATTTTTAAATAAAAGTTTCACGAGAGAAAGATAACCAGGAGAACAAGAAATGACGGCCATAGGGTACTTCAAATCAGGTTTATCGAAATCCCGAGCCTGAAAGTGCAGTCACGACTACTTTCAAGAGTCAAGATAAATACATTATAAGTTGACAAAGCAGATATTTCAATGGCATTAAACAACTGCCAAGTGTAATGAAAGGGAAGAAGAAAATTGACAAGTAATGCTTACCGACAGTCATGGCGAAGGTTGCGAACTAAGAGACTAGTTGGACCATCTCCTCTACCATGACCACCATGACGTCCTCTTGGACTGGGGCTTCTTCCTCTTCTACCATAACCTCTTGGTGGTGATGGGGTATAGCTCCTTCCCCTCATTTTCACAGAATTATGTGGACCCTGACCATTATATGCAATCAAAAATAGAGGAGTTAGAAAATTAAAAAAGACAACAATAAAGTATAAAAACAAAGATAACAAATTGAGAATCCAAGAAACACGGAGAAAATAAAGAGAGATGTGGATTAATAATTAATACAGCAAAGACTTTTGATCATAAGGACTAGATACAAATATAGTAACAAAAAGCCTTTATATTTGAATAAAAAGTAAAAACACAAATCATATTTGCTATTCTGGACCATTATATAACAAGGAGAAAATAGATTAAGCCCATGTTTGGCACTCATTCTCATTTTTTTCTCTTTCTTCATTTCAACCACAAATTCTCCCAGTAAAATAATATTACACACAAATCTAAAATTTTTCATAACTTTTCCACCACACATTCTCCGGTCAATCACTATTCCAAAAATTCTATTCTCCAAAAAATGGGTGTCAAACACCCTCTAAATTATCATACATGCACTAAAACTGAAAATAACAATATTGACAAGTAATTAGGAAAAACAAAGAGCCAACTCAAAATTATTGAGCCTAAAATACAACATGTAAAAAGAGAATGATCAGATAGAGCTAATACATGATAAATTGCCATCATATCAGCAATCAATGTATTTGATATTCCTCATATCATCCTCTGAAACCCAACAACATTATAATTTATTAAAGCCCACAGCAGCATAAATATATTAATTATTTTCATCCTTTCAAAAAAAATTAATAATAAGGTTTGATAATAATTAAAAATTTTAAGAAAAAGCAGTATAAAGATCGTAGGTAGCCAGAAATCCTATCAGGTGACATTAGATAACGCCTTATACAAGCAAACCAATACTTTATATGTGAAAAAAATAGTAATACGTGAAAAAGCACGTATATTACACACAAACTTACACATAAACACAGCGATACGAAGTTGTATATTTTTATCATTATATAACGACATAATCACTAAAACACACATAAAAGGCACTAAACTCAGATTTATTTTGAATATAGGGTTACCAGATCGACAACAATAATTAGAACAGGTAAGCAACTATGAGGAGACAGCAGATCCAATTGAATAAACAATGGCTAACGACTGAGATGAGAAACCCTAATTTGAGAAGTATAAAGTGTTGTCACCTGAAGTGGATTCAAATGCTCCACAGATGTACTCGAGATCGAGAGCCGCCGCAGTATGAAAACCTTTTGAAGCGTTTTAGGGTAAAAGATAATGGCGTTTGGGCTTCGAGTCTATTTATGGGGTTATGGGGGTAGATTTTATATTTAATTACATTTATTTTTTATATGGTCCCTTCCTGACACGCGTCTTTTAAATATTTTCTTTTAAATAACATTATGAAGGCTCCGTTTGTTTCTTATTAAAATCAGATTTTAAGTTAAGTCAAAGATAAACAATCAATATTAACCATATCTTTCATAGGTCCCACAACTTTTCAACCACACATTTCAAAAATTTCTATCACAATCTACTAAAAATTTAATTTTAATCCCCACCAAACACCCCCTAAACATTAATGATTAATTATATTTATTTTTTATATTGTCGCTTGTCTTTTAAATATTTTATTTTGAATAATATTATTTAGTATTATTTGTATTAGAATGATAGTCTATTTATTGGGGAGATTTTATATTTAATTATATTTATTTTTTATATTGTCACTTCCTGTCATGCGTCTTTTAAATATTTTCTTTTGAATAATGTTATTTAACATTATTAATATCACAACACCTGTTTAGATAACATTAAGTGTCGTTAAATTAAATGTACAATTAAATTAATCATTTAATTTCATCTTTAATTGAATTTATAACATAATGTTACACAAATTGATGTTCTAATATCGTCAGTGCTACATAACATTATTCTTTTCTTTCAGGGTACAAAACGCACATAAATCGTAGATTGTCAAAAACCGATTTCTACAAGTTTTCTACGACAATTTATTTTCTTGTTAATCATTAGACTTTGATGTTTGTGTACTTTTCACCCAAACCCAAGATGTTGCTGAAGTAGCAAAATTTGATTGAACTCAACTTTCATATAAAGAACATCATTGATGCTTGTAATACAACGGATGGTTAGCCTTATGAATTATTGAAGAAGGATGCAACGGTGAACTAAGCCCCTGTTTGGTATCGATTAAAATTCAAATTTTAATCTAAGTTAACGTTAACAATTAATTCTCACAACGTATTTTATGGGTCTCACAATTTTTCAACCACACATTTCATCAATGTTTCTCAAAATCTACTAAAAAATTAATTTTAATCATCACCAAACAGGGACTAAATCTAGTTATCGAGTTAAATTATGGTTTTTTTAATCTCAATGTTTGGACTTATGAATTAGGGGTGGCAAAGGGTTGTGCGGGATTACATGTTTCTATATCACTTTAACGACGTCTCAAATCAAGTCTCGCTACCTTTCTAATTTTTGGGGGGAAAAGGACAATCTTTTATATGAAAAATAAGTTTTTGCATTTACAATAGAACCCTCTAAATTAATCTTCTCCAGATTAATAACATCTCTAAGTTAGCATATATGTTTGAGCCCAATTTTTTTTAAAAATATTTTTTTTCCAAGCTCAATTTCAACCACATATTCTCTCAATAGAATAATTTCATATGTAAACCTAAAAATTTTTCCTATTTTTTAATTATACATTCTCCAAAAAAACACCGTAACTAAACTATCTTTTCAGAGAGAGAGTGTGTGTTCAAACAAGACCTTAATAACTCAAGCCCATTTAAAGAATTAATAAAGGGAAAATTCACTACTCAGGCATTAACTATCACCAATTCAATTTTCAAGTTTTATGTTTCAAAATTCAAAACTCAAGTGAGAAATAAATAATTGAATATATTTTATTAATTAAATATATTAAGATCACAATTATACAATCAATAGTCACGGGTACATACTTATAGGCTACAACTTATTTATTGATTACATATTATCAAGTTATTGGTTACAGATTATTTCATGGTCACAAATCCAAAAAATTATAATTCACAGTTTAATCGCCAGTCACAAATTTTCAAATTAGTGCTCAAACATTATTTTTCAATCACAAATTATATAATTTTTAGGTTACAATTAAATGGTTGGTCACAAAAAAAAAATAAAAAATAGTTGGTTACATACACCAAACACCCCACTCCGATCCCGATCCACCACCAATACTTGATGACAAATCAACCAAATAATTGGTCACAAACTCTCTTCTTCCCACCCCGTCATTGTCACCGTCGCCACACCATCACCACCACCACAACTGCCACCAACATCAACTACTACAACATCACAACCACCACCAACAACACCGACACCGCTGCCACCAACAAAAACTACCCCAACACAAAAACATGAAAAAACACCATAGCACCACCGTCACAGATCACGCACCACTCCAAAAACCAGCAATTCCAACAAAACCACCACCACAACACCGCTGTCACGGATCACACGCAGCGCTGCAGCTCACCAGATCGCAACGAGCAACTTCGATGGGCGGATGAATAGCAGATCCGAAACCAGCGTCACCATGCACCAGATCGCGACATACGAACCAAACCAGTGACGTCATTCGTTAATGAATCTATGCCGTCGCGAAGTGACCCCGTCAAGGCTTCAGATCGACGTACAACGACGATTTTTTCCATCATCGTCGGTGCACGTGGCGGCTCTATGAACGCCACCTCGTAGGTGACCCCGTAAGAGAAGATTCGAGCGCAACGACATTTTTTCCATTGTCGCTGCGTGGTGACGGCTATATGAGTGCCGCCTCGGAGGTAGCTCGTGAGAGAAGTGAACGGAAGAGAGTGGGGGGATGGGAAATATTTTAGGTTTTGTAGTGGGGGTGAGCGGGGTGGGTAGATTTTATAATATTATTAATAATTTAATTAATACCTGATTTTTTATTTGAAAAACTTAAATACTTGTTAATATGTAATTTCCACATTAATAAATCCCTCTATCCTAGTAATTAATAATTTCTTTTTGAAACCTTGTGTAAAATTCCGGTATCGGCTGTGGCATAAATTAATAAAATCATAGAATTAGAAAAATATATTACATAATATTTAAGAACTAGTAAGTAATTTAATATGCTAGTCTCCACAATGCCACCATAGTTGAGATTAATTACTTAATCCTTCTGTCTTTGAATTGTCCTCGACAAGTTGTTATAATCACTTTATTGTCACTTTAATGATAATTATTAAAATTACTTAATCGTGATGTTGAGTTTCGAACCTTGGACCTGCTTAGAAGTGTGCTTTCAAATTAAAAGAAAAGTCGTGCTTTTTGTTTAACAACTTTCTTCAGTGGGTGGTTTAAACCGGATTGCAACACGTGGAGCTAGGGTGATCGTTGGATGAAGTCCTAGAAGCTTCTACCCTAATAAACACACTTGGCTGGATGATTGATCTCATTTTTGGACTGCCTGACTTCTGAAACGCTCTCTTCCTTTCTCTTGAAACCATTTATTCTTCTTCTTCGTGATTTTAGGGTTAGTCACATTGATGATAATAGTGAGTGTAATCTGTAATAGCTCAGATCGAAGGCTTACTTTGTTGAACTGAGTGTTCTGATGTAAGAATCTGTGTGATACGTGAGAGCTGTAGACTGTGTGTCTGATTGAAGTAGCTTGGGTGAGATCTAGCTGAGAATAGTCGAATCTGTATGATTCTCACAAAGATAAGTCTCTGTGATATGGTTCTTGTAATTTCTTGAACGATACTTGTATCTTGGCTGCCGTTTTTTGCTTTATAGTGTAACAAGAGCTTTATCCATTTATAATGGATGCTCAANTGTGATTCTCACAAAGATAAGTCTCTGTGATATGGTTCTTGTAATTTCTTGAACAATACTTGTATCTTGGCTGCCGTTTTTGGCTTTATAGTGTAACAAGAGCTTTATCCATTTATAATGGATGCTCAACAGGGAATTAGGCGTTAGAAGTGGTCGCCGAACCTCTGGGGCTACGGCCGAAAAAATCCTTGTGTTGTTTTCTTTATTCTTGCACTTTTATGTTTATGTTTCTGAACTGAATGTTTAGGTTTCTTGGTTTTTAGACTAATCATACTTGTTCTCTCGTCCTTTCACGTGACATGATAATTATTAAAAATATTTTTTACTCGATGTGAATTCACTTAATTTATGATATTTTTTTCGCTAATTAACATGTTTATATGCCACGCACTCCACTTGTTTGCATGAACAATAAATAGAGATCCATTTGAGAATTCAGCCCCTGCATGATAATAATTAAAAAGAGCTTTTGGGGAAAATAAGTTTTTGAATAATGACTTTTTTGAAGAATGTGTAATTAAGAAAAAGAAGAAAGTTTTAGGTTTATGTACGAAATATTTTATTATGAAAATGTGTAGTTGAAAGAAAGTTTGAGAGAGAGAACAAAAATTTCATTTTAATGATTGTCAAATAGGAGCTCAAATACACCGATCATCATTAATTCAATGGTGTTATTATTCTGAATTGATAATATCAAAATTGTCTTTCACATGACATAAATTCACTTTCCATGTTCTATTCTTCAATAGCAACATGCTTCCAAACCACACTTTCAATTATGGCCGTAAAAGGATTGGATCGGCCTATATCCAGATCTGATCCAATCCGATAAGAATAATTATTCGATTCGATCTGATAATCCACACTTTCAATTTTTTTTATTTAATTTTTTTCTTCCAATTTTTCCAATTCTTAAATTGATTTAATAATTATAAATTTTTCAACTTTTTAAATTTTTAGCTAATTGGATTTAAAGGCAGAAAAATTTGTTTACCTATTTATTGACTCGCTTATTTATAGAAAATATCTCCAAACATTTTGTTATAAACTCTCGATGTGGGAAAAGAATCCATTTGGTTTGGCTGTAATACATTGTACATTTGATTTGACTGTAGTGTATTGTCATTTGATTTGATTGTAATTTATTGTACTATTATATAAGCAGTTATTTATAATTTATTAAATTAATCATTTTTCCTATCTTTTACTAATTAATAAAAATTTAAAACT
>CAIGRT010218140.1:0-11625 GCA_903798405.1 Fraxinus platypoda
AAAATAAATTATCAAAAACTTAAACAAAAAAAAAAAATTAAACGGGGTTGTAAATAGGGCAAGGATTCCGCCCCGCCTTAAACGGGTAACGGGGCGGGGGAGGTTGTCCCAACCCCGCCTATCTATCATTTTAGCCTCTCGCCTAAAAAAAAAATGTTGAAAAAAAAAATATTCTAAAATGCAAATAAGAAGTGACCCCTCAAGAGTACTTGGGAGGATTATTTACTACCACTGCTTTGTTGCTACAATCAGATTCAGTATCTACACGGGTAGCTCTGTCTGTAAATGACTGTACCCTGAAACAAAAAAAAGAAAAAAAAAATACATATTGGTCCCTATAGCTGCTTCTTCCACCAACAATTTCCAATTCAGCTCAAACCTCGGCTTCAATTGGGCTTAAAAAAATGTCTGAATCACTCGTTGAACCACAAAATGTCATTGATTTTGTTGTAAACAAAGGCAATGGAGTGAAGGGTCTTTCTCAAACAAACCTCAAAAGCATCCCTGAACTGTACATCAATCCCCCTGAAGAAAGACTAGACCAAACCCAAGTTGTGACACAAAAATCCATACCCACAATTGATGTGTCCAAATGGGATGACCCAGAAATTGCAGATTCAATCTGCATGGCAGCAGCCCAGTTGGGTTTCTTTCAGATCATCAATCATGGGATCCCAATTGAGGTTCTTGAAAATGTGAAGAAGGCTGCCCATGAGTTTTTTGAGTTGCCAGTTGAGGAAAGAAGGAAGTATTTGAAAGAAAATTCACCCTCTCCTACTGTGGAGTTGATGACTAGTCACAGTCCTCTGGTTGATAAGGTTTTGGAGTGGAAAGATTATCTTATCCATTATTGTGATGGTCAAGAAATTGAGGGCTCCAAATTCTGGCCTCATGTGTCCAGGTGAGTTTTATGGATCCATATTTGTTTATTTAGCCTTAATTTCTTATTAATCATGGTGATAAGTTGTTCATCTGTAAATCCTTTTTGCCTCATGTAACAAGCATAGAGTAGAATTCACACTTAAAACAGGCTGGGACGTTTTTCAATTGGCTTCAAAGCAACGACATAGGACGTGGTACTCAATAGAGTCATTACAATCTAACCCCCTTTAAATTGACATCCACGGCCGTCTTCGTCCCAGCTGGGTGAGTTCATGAAACTAGTCTTTTTATGTAAGTAGCAATCTCCTGATTGCATCATCCGCATCAAGGGTCATCCTAGAAGAGTACCTGCTTTGCTTACCCGTAAAATTGACTTGTAATGAGATGATGCTCGTATAGTTATAAAACGTAGTGATGTGGGACGCAGTTAGAGTCTTTGCATGGTTTATGAGAAGAATTAATGAAAATGAAGCAATTTTTCACAATAATATGCTTACTGGCCATTCTTAACTAGCCAACATTTTGTTACTCTATTGCAGAGATCAAGTTTTGGAGTACTTAAAGTGGACAAAACCTATTATTAGGAAGCTACTCAATGTGTTACTCAAGGGACTCAACACAGACGAAATTAATGAGGCAAACGAATCTATCCTAATGGGTAAACTGGTTGTTGACTTCATCTATTACCCTGTGTGCCCCGACCCAGATCTTGCAGCGGGAGTAGGCCGCCACTCTGATGTTTCATTGATTACCGTCCTCCTTCAGGATGATGTAGGCGGCCTTTATGTCCGAGAACCTGAAGGGAATGGCTGGATCCATGTAACACCAATTCAAGGGGCACTTGTTATAAACATAGGGGATGTATTGCAGATTATGAGCAATGACAAATACAAGAGCATTGAGCATAGGGTCACTGTCAATGGAACCAAGAACAGAGTTTCAGTGCCTATATTTGTTAACCCTGTACCTAATGCAGTTATCGGTCCTGTGCCAGAAGTTCTTGAGGGTGGTGTCAAACCAATATATAAGCAAGTTGTCTACTCAGATTACTTCAAATATTTTTTCAGTAAAGGCCATGATGGTAAGGAGACAATTGAGTATGCAAAAATATGACAGTTATCTTACTCAGAAATGTTCAAGGTACTATACCATCCTTTCCTGTAATATTGATCAATAAAGTCTGTTAGTCCAATATTTATATTTCCTTCTGTGCTTCAATAGATCTTTAATTATATCAGTGAAAGGGGTGTTCGAGTTTTGGCACTTTAAGCAATTTGTTAATGAAGTAGCCCTGTTCTTACTTAGTTATTCATTGACGGCTCGCTTTACACCCCATTTTCTCCTATCATCACCTGTAATGTGTAGAGAAAATTCTTCGTCCCATTAACCAGACACTCCCAGTGACTGCAGGGCAAGTTTATCTTGAGGGACCTCCATTTTGCCATTATGGAAGGTGCAAAAGGATGCTATTAAAAAGGATCGCTGGCATAGGACACTGGGATTGCTACGGAATTAATTAGTTCTCATAGGCTCTTCCAAGGATCCCTCATCTAAGATCCTTGGGAGGAGGATCAAGTTGGCACTTGCGAACACCTTGATGCACTTATCTCCATTCAACTCTTCAAAATTGAAGGCTATAAGATTTCTTACCTTTTCGCTAACCATGGTTAACTTAATTACTTAAAGATACTTCACACTAAAGTTAACTAATTAGTAGCAGCACCAACGACCTGATTCTTAGCTCGGTTTTTTTCCCGAGAAAAAGAAATATATTCTTGAGAATTTGTCGATGAGCATCACAGACGCTCATTCACGTGATAGTTTGCAAGCAAAAGACAAGTCAATATCCAAAACAAAAACCAAAGTTGCATGCATAGAATACGACATTGGAATTGCACAAGTTTGGCATCAGATCACGGAATCTCAGTGACCAAAAAGGATTTGCCCTGTGTCGTGTAAAAAAGAGTAAAGCCAACAAGTTCATAACCCACAATCTTGCTTCTTTTGCAACTGCTGTCAGTCACGGGCCTAGAGAACCCTCCTACCCATGCAGCATGGCAAGATTGCGATATGTGGGTTCAATGTTAAATTATCAGAAAGTGCACTAACGATATCCCTTATGCTCGTATTGTTTTAAGCTTCCTCCCTAGAATTCATGTTATATATGTCCCACGCTTAGCTTGCTTGCCTATGTGTGTGGAAATGCTGCCCCAAGGACTCTGGCAACTTGGGGGGGCCGAACAAGCGGTCCGTTACATGTCGCAGTTGTTCACAACTAAGTTAATTATTTTCCTTCATTCATAGCACCTTTTGTTCGTAGTGACTATTCAATGCAAAATGCTCTCAAAATATATTGAACTATATTTTGTCCAAATTATAAATATTTTACGCGAATCATCAAACATTTAAAGGAAGTGTTAACATTTTCGGCATTATTCCACTGCATCAGCAACATCAAGAAACTATACCAAAAAAATTTACTTTCTAATAGGTCACATGTTAAAAATCATGTAAATTTCAATGTAACACTTTTATTTATTAAACATGACATTTAAGCCATGGATTTTTCTTTAGTGCAATAAAGTTTAATAAACTGAGAATTTCACTACCAAAACTTTTGGTTTTATATACAAAACTATAATAAGAATTTCTTTTTTCTTTCTTTTTTCATAAATAATCAAGATCGCCCCTACCATCCGGCAAAACGAAAAGTGGAATACATTCGACCCAGTTCAAATGAAGTTAATTCCAGTAAGAAACGACTAAAAGAAGCTCGATGTAAGCAGCCTTCTACGTTGGGGGTGGAGAGACGAGGTGTATTGCGGTCTGGTCAGCGCATCTATTTTGGGTATAGAGGGTCCGAGAAACCGAGACTGACTTTTCATAGAGATGACTTCAAAATTTCCATACTTCAATTATAATATACAGCTAAAAAACATTCTATAATAGCAGAGAATTTGATGCCACAACGATTTAATTTCATTACAAACATTTCCAATTGTCAAAGTATTCACGGTACAATAAAACTTGGTGTGTGAAAAGCTTTTGAATTAACATCATTAAATTCTACGATTCCCACTAGATAAAATGACAATTTAATTTCCCAAGTGCCAAACAAAATTGGGGTTACTTTCTCCTTTACCCTAAAAGACGAAAGAAAGGCACAAAGGAGACGAAAGACAACACTGCAAGAATATAAATCTCATATGGGCGCACGAAGAAAAAGAATTTTAGGGGAGGGATACATACTCATAGCTTTTCTTTCTTTGCCAAAGACTCCGCTTTATATTCACTTCCAGCAGTGACCACGAAACCTGCTCCAACCTGAAACCGGTGCATAGAATTATATTGAGGAAAAAGACAGATGCACCTTACATGTGTAATTGTGTGTGTGTGTGAGAGAGAGAGAGAGAGACCTGGCAATCCTTCAAAACAACGCAGTCTTGGAGCTGTACATTGCTGCAGATAACAGAACCTTGGATGGAACAACCATCTCCAATAGTGACATGGTCCATAATAACTGAACTGACAACCTGCAAACATATAGAGCCAACCATTTCAATAGCTAATAACTATTTGTCCAGATAATCTACAGCTGCATCAACTAAAAAGAGTTTTTTCTCTTTACGTGCAGAATGAATATCTCAGATTTTTTATCATCTTTTCTCATATGCTTCACTAATGGTGATCACAAGGTAAACACGATTCTGTATTATTGCTGAAACCAAACCATTTACCTTCACATTTGAACCTATCCGACAATGACGGCCAATGACAGATTTTTTCACACTGCACTTGTCGCCCATCTGTGAACCATCCCCCAGTACACATTGTGGTCCCACCTGAATCAAAATCATTTGCTCAATCAAACATCGAGTGATAATCCACCCGACCAAAAGTGTACAAAAGAACCTACACATGCTGAAAAGTGTATTTAAGATCATTCATACCTCTAAACAAGGACTATTACATGCATGTAATTATGATTTAAGCATGATCATGTATATAAATACAACTCACCGTGGTTTTAGATCCAAGTACAGCAGAGGGATGAATCACGTTGTTATGAACAGAAAAAGAGTAGCCTGACAGATGATTTGCATCTCCTACTACCTGAGCCAGTTAAGACTTGAAATCAGCTCACACAATAAAATGTTAAGAACTATGAGGCAAATATAAATAAAACATGTAGCAAACTTTCAAACATGAAACTCACATCTCGGTTTATGTCGCTAAATGCTTGAATTGAATTTAAGCGGGCACAATACTCGCTCTTGTTCGCAATATAAACACAACACTTATGAGTTTTCCTTGTCATTGAGGCAGAACCATCCGGACCCAAGGGATAGAGTTCGTGAAAACTTGGAGTAGATGCATTAGCCAGAAGTTGAGATGGCAAGATTTTAATGTTCTGCATAGCATCCTTACCATTGCCATTTTCGTCTGATTGCACTCCATTTGACAATAATTCAGATCTCTGATGTGTCATCAAGAAAATGAACCAATTAGAACTTGTCAAAGATCCAATTTCCTATCTCCAAATACAAGATTATCAAGCTTCAAACACTAACCAGCTGGCTCCTAACAAGATAGGGCAATACATCACGTCTCAAACTTTGATAAGTTTCCTTTTGATTAAGAACATCTTGCAGAATAGATCTATAAAAAGTCAAGTGAAAAAGTTGTAACATTTAGAGTGGATTGAGTTACAATCAAAGAACAAGAACATTTAGATGCGCAGAGCGCAAACTCGAACCTCTTGAATGCATATATATGAGCATCCATCAGATCAGCACGAATTTCCATCTGCATTAGGAATGAATTGAAAGAACTGAGATAAGGAAGAAAGGAAAACATTATCAATATTTTGCTAGAAACATATAAATCTTCAGCAACATTTTTTAGCTGACCATTATCCACGCAACATAACATTGACTAGAGAAAAAATAGCTAGAAATGATTTTGGATTTTTTGTGCGATTTCTAAATTGAATTTATATATAATTTCAACTTCATAAATTATATTTAACCCCAAATCCCATATCAAATGAAGAGAAAGGAGTACAATATTTTATGTGTTTCCATGTCCACATCTCCCAGAATTTGAAGACCGACACATATCCATTCCCCATACCAAGTCCTGGTAGCTAGGAAAATTTTTTCTTGATGGCATTATTTTCTGTTCAACACAAGTGGATTGGCAGAGGAAACTATCTACCTGGCTGACAGCTCGGAGAATGCTCTTCTGGACTCGAATATCTTTCTCAACTTCAGCTCCTTTCACAAGTCACAGAGATGTTTAATGAGGGAAATTTTCTAATCACATAACATTTAGAAACACGTGGATATTCAAACATCTCACCAGCTGCTATATGCAATAGAAATTGCTTAGTTGGGTCCAGTGCTATAATGTTATACCGTCCTGGTTTCTTAGCTTTGTCTTTTGCACCAGAGGAACCTGAATCAGATGGTCCGCTGACAGGAGCGGAGCAAAGCAGAGCAGTTACTACAGCGTCGTGTCGTCTGTGAGCAGCCGCCACTGCCCCAGGGGGAACATCACAAACCAAATCACCACTCACAACCTACACAGGGAAACAGGTGAATTGCTGAAGCAATACAATGCTAGCAAACTAACATGCCAAAGTAGATTAGAATTCCAACCAAGATGTCCTTTGCAATCAGTCTATGATGAATGGCTCGAATAGCACCAGCTGTTCCAACATCCTCAGGAACTGCAGCCACCTGCAGTAGTTAAATTATAATCAAGCTAAATTGTGGGAAAAAATAAAATAGTCAAGACAGAAGTAGAATCCTCATAATTAAACTGGTATCGAAGTGTATCATTCTGATTTACCAATAAAATCGTATTTTACATAAACAAAGGCCTTCAAAATTAATCAAAGCACAGGGCTTCTGATTATATGAATCTATTCAGCATTAAGTAACTAGTTAAAGTGGTCTTGGACCAGTCTTCTTAATGCACAAGTCATATATAAAAAATCTGTCTATTTTTAGATCTAGGAAAGGGCTTTCTACCAATTAAAACAATACTCGAACTGGACAACATAACTCTGTAAAGCTAAAAATCTGACCATTGGGCATCACTTCATATGAAAAGGATTATTAGGATTAGAAAACAATTATACTATATAAGATCACAAAAATATTAGTAGAACTCTGGTAAAACTAAAAGATCGTTCTAGTTGGATTTGGAGTAGTGTTGACGTTAGGAATCAGAACCCCACCTGGCTAAAAAATATTCCTTGGAAAAGGAGCAACTTTCCTAAAATCCACCGTGATTCATATGAGTGATCAGATGTTAATAGAACAAGTTAATAGAGGGAGGTGTAAACTGGTAAACCAAAAGTAACATGGACCGATTTGGTAGCTAGGAATCTAGTAGCTTTGGATCTTCCAATATATGCATCAATGAACCAAACAAAGTGGTGAAAGTAGACTCATGTAACAAATCAAACAATTAATGGGAATAAGATTGTTACTGATTTTGTGGCCAGACGTGACTACTATGGCTGCCATTCAGTTTAAGATAGTAGGTCCCTTACCTGAGGCATGATTTTCAGTTCAGCAAGACAGTTTATGAGATATATGAGAAATAAGCTAACAGAAATTATTACCAAACTTGATCTAACAGAAATTATTACCTAAAAGGTTCAAATCCCAAAGTGCCAAAGGACAGTTACCAATGTCACTAAAGAGAAAAACACTAGTAGTAGTTGTCACTCATTAAATCTGTTATAGGAATGTCATGATCATAAAAGATGTGATCCTGACATTAAAAATCAACGTATTTGATTCCATGTATGGAGAAACCATATAAAATTAAGTGAGATAAAAAATTAAGTCGCTGCTAATCATATCCTTGTGATAGAGCAGATGAGAAAATACAGAAAGAGAAGCAAAGAATGCAGAATACTCAGCACAAAAGGTTAATAGGATTTATTGGTATGTGAAATGATCTAACTAATAAATCCATATCTCTGACGGGAGTCTCCATTTCAGTTCATATTCTGTATTGCTCATCCACTTCTTGTGTAGGTAGGAGGGTTTGGAAGAGGAACAAACATAATGTTGTCATGTACTTCTCATACTTAACTTTTTCAAAGAAACCGCATTAAAATTTATCACAAGAAATATGCCTCCAATAAACATTTCCTCACTTGCTCCTGAACATCAACTTCAACGTTATTTCTTTCCCACAGGGATTTACCTCATCTACCATTAACATAACGCTTTATATACTAAACCACACGGATGAAATGGATCCTGGCATATGCCATGCATTTACTCATGGACTAGAATGCATATAGTCTATAGCAACGAATCATAATTTCATATCATCAATGGATGACAATTTCCAATCTTTCCGAGATCTACTTATATACTCACCATTTTTTTCACAAGAAACTCGATGTTAATAATAATAGAAACATATTTTCAATAATCAAAAAGGTATGGATTCATGTAACATCCTGAAATAAAAACAATGTTCAGAATACAATACATCTATATAGATAAGAATAATAAAGAGACGAAGCACTCTCCTAGTCTATAGAACTCTGTAAATTCATCATGATACTAAAAGCTTAGCTCTATCCTATAGCTCAAAAACTTTTGCTTACGTTCTTCAAAATTCTTTTTGTTCCCCTCTGCCCAAATCATCCAAAAGATGGCCGAACCCACTGCTTTCATATAACCTCACCCATCTTGCCCTTGAGAAAGCCAATTGCTTTTCAAGAAGTGAGCCATTACGCCAGCCCAAGAAAACTCAATAAAACCAGTCTCCTGGAGTAGCATACAGCTCAACGATCTTGCAATATCACAATGTAAAACAAGTGATGTTTACATTCCACAAATTAGAATTTGGAAGTCACCCACTCAAAATAAAGCTGTTTGAATCTCACATATTCACAAAACCCTTGCTCAAAGTTCAAGCCTATGTTTCCTAACAAACAATTTCTTAAAAAATTATACTCAAAACTCCTGCACTATGAGGCTCATTCACTAGAGTAGGAAAAATCTACTTCCAATATTGAAACATTTATTGTTCGATTAATCTCATTGACAACTTGTAGCCTTGTATTTACAAGTTCACAAAATTGCTAGTTCGTTGGTTGTCCTGACTAAGCCTCTCTCTTGTTTTGTTTTCTCAAAAAGTGATTGTATTAAAATGTTTTATGTTCTCTCCTCTTGTTCATAACAACTAAAGCCAACCTAAAAGAGTCATCATAGGCATTCTACCAAAAGAAACAGTTAGTCACTGAATCCGAGCTCACAATCAAATAGCTTACCAACTCCATCTCTTCATGATAAACGTTTGGCTTCATTTGAAAACTACTCAAGTTTGAACGAAGTTTGTAATTTATTTATAAAGTATCTCTTTTTTCCTTCTTTTACATTACCGTATTCACTGAAACAGACAACTTCAATAAAAACTTACCTCGACATGTAATCGATCAATATATGTGCTGGAAATCCAAGCACTGACAGAAAGCGCTGCAGTCTCCCCTTCAACAACCTAAAATTAAAAGCCAACCCAATTTACAATTTTCCCTCCGAACCTATCAATAACGAATCTGGTTCATAACAAAAGGTAAAAATATGATAAAACAAAGAAACGGTGACTTACAACAATAAGATCCTTAAGGCTTTTCTGCTCCAGAAGATCAAGAACATAAGACAGAACCGGCCTGTTCGCCACCGGCAATAGGGCTTTCGGAACCTCCTGAATTTTTTTCCAAATGGGTGTTATTTTTTTCCGGCAGGTAATGAGAAAAAAAATGAACATTACAAACAAGAAATATGGCCATTCGTGAGAGTGACCTTAGAAACGAGAGGAACCAAGCTTTCCGAAAAGCCGCCTGCTAACACCACCACTTGAAAATCCATTCCTCCTGTGATTTCCCTATAGAGTTCTTTACCAGTCCGCTTGTGGGGGTGAAGAAAAGAACAAAAAAAGATTCAACAGAGGTGGGATTTTCAATTAGCGCGCTTTGTGAAGTTTTAGGAGGTTCAGAGCTTTAAGAAAGTAACAGGAGAGCAGGGCATCATATTGCATAGAACCAGGCAAAAACCAACCCAAACCGACACACATTTTCTCAAAATATATTCTTTCAAAATTCATTTTCAACGACAAATTTTTTAATAAAATAATATTTTTCACCACATCAATTTTTTCTTCTTTTTAAACCACATATATCTCATCATATCACTATTTAAAATATATTACTTCCTCAATAATATACATCAAACACCCCTAAAACTCGTCAATCCAAACCGATCGATTTGAGGCTGGTTTTTAAGTTCGATTGAATTGTGTTGAATTGAAAAATGAAAGGATAACTTACAAAAATACCTATAAAATTATATGTCTTTTGAAAAATCATATGAAAATTAAATGTCATTTTTTTTATTAAAAGTGAAATACAATGTCGCTTTTTAAAGTTAAATGTCACTTTTATTAAAAAAATGATATTTATCACTCAAAAAAGTTATTAAAAAAAAAACAAACAAACAATAAAAAAAAGTGACAGAAAAATGACAAAAATGATAAAAAATGATAAAACACTCAAAAAAGTGACAAAATATCAATCACAAAAGTTATAAAAATAAAAAATAAAAAAGTAACAAACAATAAAAAAAGAAGTAACGGAAAAAAGTGATACACTCAAAAAGTGAAAAAAAAAAGGACACTAAAAAAAGCAGCAAAACACCAATCAAAATATATATTTATCACTAAAAAGTGACAGATTTTCTTTAAAGAAAAAGGTAACAAACGATAAAAGAGGTGACGGAAATTTTGAAAAAGTGATAAACACTAATCAAAACATTAGAATAGATCCAGGGGGTGTACATATTATCTCTTTGTGATTATACTTCATTTGCATTATCTAAACATAGATCATAACTTAATTTTAGGAATACAACAACCAATAATTTGGAAACGACAAAACTTCAAAAAAAGTGACATAAATTAAAATTAAAAAAAGAGAGAGAGAGACACACACAAATTTACATTTGGTGAAATCGAAAAGGTGTAATGTTAAGAGAGAGATATGTTGGTGATAGACAAATTTATATGTTGGTGATACTAATAGACAAGATTTTAATTTTTATTTCTATCTTTAATATTATCCAAGTCGCCTGTGAGCAATAAATATTTACATTAACATTACACCTATTATATTCTGCAACTCATTAGAGGTTGAATTGGTTATATGAAGAATTTACTTCGTCGCCATTAAATCATTCTACCAATAGTTACAGCGAACGCTGCGAACGTTTCATCTTCTATCTTCGACTCAATTCTGAAGCTTATTAGGTATAACTAGTGAGACGGAAATGTAATGCACGTGCTACCAGTATAGTTGGCTACTTAATAGCGTCGTTGTGAAAGATTAATGAAACCAACATCAGTGAAGCACCAGAAGATGGATTTCATCTACATGTGAAATAGCATTACACTTAAAACCTTATTTTCTTCATCAAAAGGTATCATGTTTATGATGTGAACATTGCGTGCAAACAGAGAAAACCATGGAACACGTGTCATGCACGTGCCATAGTATAGTTGGCTATATGATATCGTAAATATAAAAAAAAATTATTTGTCTTAAGCTTTAGTTACATTAAACTTAAAACAGTTGAAATGATAATATGTGACAAAAATAATATTAAAAGATTTGATTCAAAACTTATTTTCTAGACTTTGCGTTTGAATGTCTCT
>CAIGRT010218167.1:0-10193 GCA_903798405.1 Fraxinus platypoda
TAAATAAATAAAATAATACATTCTTTGAGCTTTATACATATTATTCAAATTTTCAACAAAAATATATTGTTTCAAATCATAAATACTATAATTACTTGATCATAAATTTCTACAATTAGATTAAATACGAACATCGACTTAAACATCCTAAATCTTGTAATTAACTCTATCAAATTCCAATTCAATTTCTTATTCTTCATCCAAGTCTTCCGATGCAAAATATTCACCGGACTCCCTTATTTCAATTCGAAAATTTCTATTACCTACTGTAGATGGTAAGATATCATTTTCAACATCCTCCTCATCATCACAACTATCAATAATTTAAGATTCTTCATTAATAACATCACTTGCTAATAAAACTAGAGGAATACTGAAAAAGAAGGAGAATCGGGCTCCGTATAGAAAGTTTGCAGCTCTAAGAAAAATTTGTCTTTATTTTTTATTTTTCAAAACGTCAAAACCCTACAGATTGCTTTATATAATTAACGAGCCTGGGTGATTTGGGCTAATTATTTTTCTTTTGTGGAAATTATAGGAACTAAGTGTTTTCAATATCTCAATTCATAATTAAGAATTACAATTTTTTCTTTAAAAATCATATATAATTAAAATTTTAAATATTAATAATAATATAAAATTAAACTAATCCACCCACCCCATAACCCCTATACAATTACTTCCGACTAAATTCATTCCACCCTCTTCCATCTTCACTTTACCAACTATTGCGGTGCCGCCACCCCTTCCGACGATGACCACTCTCTTCCCTTTCACCATCGAGCCCATAGATGTAGGAAGGCGACCTGTCTACTAATCGAACTGTGTAACCAAAGCGACTCCTTGTTGATGTAAGAGGGTGTCCTGCCTGCTCTCCTTGTTGCCTAATTTCCTGTCGCATTTTGCCGCACCACGCACCAACCCCCACCTCGTCCGGCATCGCACTACCACGTTGTGCCATACCACCACTCAACCATGTTGTGCTGCCATGGTTTGTAATTTGTATCGATATATGGACGAGTAGCCGTAATTGTCTGTAATTTGTTTGTTGTTTTGGTTTTTGTTGGTTGTTGGAGTGGTGGTGGTTTTCATATTTTTGGTGATGTTGGGGTGGTTTTATTGGCGGTAGTGCGATGGATTTAGAGTTGTAGTGGTGGATCTAGTGATAACAGTGGCAGTGGTGGTTGTGTTAGGGGTAGAATGGAATGTGATGGGATGGGGTGGGGGGTGTTTGTGATCAATTATTTGGTTGTAACTAATAAATTGGTTAATTTGTGTCAAATAAACAATATGTGACCTAAAAAATGTGATCGTGACTTACATTTTATTAAATTGACTGATAAATAATTTGTGACCAATTAATTTGATATTTTGTGACAACGAAATATGTTGTGACTTATAAAATTCGTGACTAATGAGCCAATTGTAACCTATAAATTTTTTTATTTATGATTGAGAAATAATTTGTGATCAAATAATTCAATAATTGTGACTGAATTGTATAGAAGTGTGACCTTAATATATTTAATACAAAATATATGTTTAATTAGTGCTGGACAAACTCCTGAATCGAACCCAAACCCGAACTGAACCGAACCGAACCGAACTGAACCGAGCGGTTCTTCTTAAACTAAATACCGGAACATGTATCTGAATCGAGAACCAGCGGGTTTGATTCGATTCTCAGTTCTAGACCAAGAATCGAATAAGAACTGAATCTCCCTAATTTTTTTTTTATTTTAAATAAGTAAATTATTTTATTTTTAAAAATAAATTTGTTAACTAATTAATTTAACCTAAATCCAAAATACGATTTTCCTATTTCTAATTTAAAGCCCAAGCCCAACTTAATCAAATTGACCTAAATTTTACCTAAATCTTTTATTTTACCGTAGTGTCATTCTAAAGAAATCGAATTGGAAGTTTGGCTGCGTCTCTAATTATTATTGTGAGCTTGCTATCTTTATCTTCCTTGATTTTAACAGTCAAATCTATGAAAAAAGACAGGCGCAAAAGATATCACATGATTGGATTACATTATTTTGTAAAAGATAAAATTGAACATGTCATTAGTTGAATTATGTAGTGTTGTTGTAAATATTAAAAAAATTAATTATTGTATGAAAATCAGTAACTGAATGGAACCGACCCGAACGGTTCCATAATTAAATTTGGAGTCAATAGTTCCACTTATTAAATACTCGAAAATTCGAGTTCGGTTCGATTCTTTTTAGAAACAAATCGAACCGGATCATGTCTAGCTCTATGTTTAATTAATTATTTTGTAAATTAAATTTAATAATGTGTGATTTTTGAAGTTTTAAACATTATTTCTTAGTTTTGAAATAGGTCATAATTAACTTCTTAGATATAAAAGTTTTCCTTTTTTTTTTTAAAGTTATAAAAATGAGTTGGGCTTTGTTAGACTACTTGAAACACAATGTCACATTTTTGCGTTTAAGTGTGCATATGTGGCCAACTAAATGGGTTGACCGCATTATCATATGCATATCCCATATACGATATGTTTCGAAAACGAGTCGAGTACATGCGGACCATATGCTTTGCATATGCCAGCATTTTAGAACACTGATTGAAATATGTATGTCCAATTTTGTCCTCTCATTGGCGAAAAATATAACGAAACAACCTTCATGTCATTTTTCTTAACATCCGCTGCAATTGTTTTTTGTAAAGGTAATATGAAGGGTAAAACGAGAATATTGAATGAAACTACACTACGGTTTGAAAAGGTATTGCCATTCATGATACTATCTTGACAAAAAAAATAGGGAAAATAGTGTATATGAGACTTTTCTTAAAACGGATAAGATATTCTTTTGGCGAAAAGGAGTTTTTACTCTTAGTCACTCAAAGATAATGATTCTTTGAATGCAAATCTTTACATAATATTGCTTTCGGTAATATTCTATCTGCAACTTGTTCGTTGGTCGCAATGGTCAAGTGTTCAATATTTTATCCTGAGGTTAGGGGTTCGAATCCTCTCCTTTATTTCATTTAGTTTTGGCAAAAATTGTAGAATTTAAAATATTTCACAATAAAATTGCTAAAAAATGGATTCGAAACACGGATATCTCATGTAAAAATAAAGGTTCTTGCCAGTTGAGCTACAAGAAATGTATGGAAAAAAGGAACTTACCAGGTATATAATTCCAAATGTTTATTCATTGTAAAAAAAAAAAAAAAATTGTTCCGGCGGATCCAGCACGGGCAGCCGCCGAGGCTCGCCAAGTGCTGGGTCCACCCCTGATTGAGTGAAGGGACAAACTCATAATAACTGAGTTAATGAGAGCTAACTAGTCTACCAACAAAAGATAACATTGTACCATCCACTATATATATATTAATATACATGTAGATCACTGATTTACGTTTTAGTCATCCAATGATCCTGATTTATTGAAACTAGTTAGAATTCGTTTATCCATAAATCATCCTCTACAAGTATAAGAACAATGACTGTCACTGATTTTATTTTATCTCCATTGGGCTACAAATAATGTCTACAAGGTGCTCCTTTGAACAATTTAACTCCCAAATATCTGAAAGGAAGACTACCCTACTTCATCCCACTGCAACAAGGATAGATTGTGAGCATCATTGTGAGATTGAGACCCAATAGCGTAATAGGACAATGTTATGTGATTTATGAACTAAGAAATAAATGTAATATTAGGACAACAACCACGTAAATTGACACGAGGAATACTATGACTAAGTAAACATGTCTCATTGAGACTACCAGAACAAAAATGGTCACTCGTGTACAAATTATTTTACCATGTTTTGGCCATTGATGAAAAATTGAAGCAAGCTTTATATGAAAAGTGACATATAATCTGGACTTGAAGTTGGACACACGAGGATTATAATAGCAATGTAATTTGATTATCAAGTGTTTCTTGATAAAAAAAATAAAATCTACATTTATTATCCATGGATGTAATCGTAAGAAATAATTAAAACGTTTATATAAGAAATTTACTTTTAATAACAATTTGTTTGCCCTAGGAATTCATTAATGGGCTGTTTCCTCGAAAAAGGGTTGTCAAGAGACTTTGCAGGGGAAAAAATAAATAACATTAAAAGTAAAATTTCTTATAATATATGAAGAAACCAAACTAGTGAGCGGAGATCAATAAACCAATTATTAATTCCTAAACCTTATCTTTCAAAAGTTTGCACAAATATTGTTTTTTAATATTTGCTTTCCACACTATATTAAATCATATGCTAATTAATGCTTATCACTGTCAATGATGTTCTAATCTGAAAAACCATTTAAAAATCATTGCAATTTGCATAGCGAATAAGGATGAACTCTGAGTTGTTAGATAAATTTATTACGTGCCCACGTGGCCCTGCACGTATAACACCACATGTGACTATGTACGTATAGCACCCCCTTTTATTTGAATATCTGACAAATTTGAAATAAAAAATATATTTAATTTTAAAATAATACACCTTTAACTGCTTTGTACATCAGTCTTATTAATTAATTTGATTCGTGATCCAAAGCAGAATACTTTAATGTGAAAATTACAGTTTGGGCCCTAATATTCAAAATGTAGCAAGTAGGTCCCTTATTTTGAATGTTATAATCCTCAACGTAATTTTTAGTACACAAGTCCTTGGTAGACAATTCTAACCTTATTATTGAACAAACACTCAAATGTCAAAAAATAAAAAAATAAAAAAAATTATAAACATCATCATTGTTAATCAGAGCTTGTCAATCTATACAAATCATATGTTATCGAACATTTTTAATGTCATTTACAGGTTATCCCTGCCTTATCAAGTAATTTTTGGTTGGTGTTTGTTTGGTTGATTAAACTGAGTCCGGATCAAGATTTCTCGAAGATTTCCACGACAAATGGTATCAGAGCTTATGTTCTTGCGAAATCTATGATTTTTAGGGTTAAAAAGAGGTTAGAAATCGACCAAAAACATGGCTGAAAACCAGCAGAAAAACAGAGACAGAAACTGCCCAATTTTAAAATTTCTGCTGGACCTTTTTTTGAGTTTTTCGACGAAACCGCTCATCTTTTGGAGAAACGGTGACCACTGGTGGACTGTGTAGGCGGAGGCGCATCTGGAATTCCGACGCGTGGTGGTCGGCGGTGGCACATGTCGCCTACACGCATCTATGTTGGAGGTGCATGGAGGCCTGTGGTAGGTTTTCCGGCGACGATGTCTTTAGGAAAAATGTTTCTGGTGGTGTGGAGAACCCTATGGTGGTGTCTGTTTTCAATTTTGGGCGATATAATGAAAATTGAACGATTTTGCCTTTCGACGTTCAAGTGTCGGGTGTCGTTTTGTGTTTCTACCGTTACCAGAAGCTTTGGAACGGATAGTGATAGCCCTAGAGCAGTGAATTCGCATCTCTCGATATTTACGGATCTTCAGACGTGGTCCGCTCGATATCGTGTCCTTTCCCTTTTATTATTGCAGTTATAGTTATTGTGTAGGATAATTATTTACTTTCTACATTAGAAGTCATCCTGTGGGGTAACATTATGATTGAGGTTACCGTGAAGGGGTAACCGTTGCCTGTTGCTAGACCTAGGAATTATTTGTTAATTATTTGCCTTAAATTCTTCATGAATTTGTTCTCAAATATTTTTCATTATTAGAATTGCATGTGATCTTAGGAAAGTTTATTTGACCATTCTGTGTGAATTGTGTCTGTACTTATCTTGTGGTCGTCGTTTGGTTGCATTTTGTGTTTTGTGCATTTTTGGTAAAAATGAAAACACGTTTTGAGTTGTGCTATTTTAATGAAAAAATGTGATTTTTTTTAATTTGGCAAAAACGAAAAGGTTTTTCATAAAACTTTTGATGGCAAATGTGGTCTAAGGCAAGTGCAAAAAATAAGATGTGGTTTAACTGCAGTAAATTTTGACGTGGTGAAATAGGTTGTCCTAGGAATGATAATAAAAGGAAAGATGAGGCGAGGCGAATCTGGTTATAGGGTCGATTGATGACTCTGGTGAGGTTTATTGAGAGTAAACCTTGTTACTGCAAGTGCATCCATGTGTAATCCTTTCTACATTGCTTAACTCTGTTGCATGGTTATATGTGCATTTCAATGTGTTTGATATGTACATTTGCATGATTTTGAGAGCAATTTAATTATTTGGTGTAATTGTTTACGTGCATAGTGGGTTAAGATGCATTAGTAGTGTGTTGTATGTCTTTTGGTGAGATGGAGTATAGATGTCTATGGGTACATTGGTGGTTTGTACCAGGGATATTACGAGTGGAGATGTGATCAAATGGTATAATCTTTTATCTGTGAAAAGACCCTGATCAGGTGCAGTATAAGAGGGACACTTCTATCACTTCTTTTAGGTGGAGACCCATTATTCACTTAGGTTGGGAGAAGTGATGTGGTGATAGAAGATTATTCCAAGAACTTAGGATCTATAGATGTCTACCAGTTAGACATGGGTTAAATGATTAGTCTAGTGAGTATGTTGAGCGATGAGGTGAGATATGTGTTCTCGAGGTGTAAATAATACGGAATGGGATAGGATAAGTGTGATGAGATCTTTTCGTGGGGTCATTTATGTATATGTCGCATATGTGTTGACCGTGTGCTTGATTAACTTGGTGTTAATCTGTTGTTCTGTATGAACGTTTTTTTTAAAGATCTATGCTATCCTATATAATAACTCCATCTCATATATATTTGTTTTTTATTGATTACTGTGTTTATCTGCTTCTACTTGGATATTTGTTTGTAACCTTAGCCTTTGTGAGTGCATGGAGCATATATTGTATGTGTTTCGAGTCTGAAACACGAGGTAAAGTCTGTGATAGCAATTTTATTGGTTACCTTGATTACAGAAGTACAAACGGTGTGTTTTGGTTACTTGCAGGTTGATTGGATATCAAGGTGGAAATTTGTTGGATATTTTGATACCCAATAAATCTCGAGCGATGATGTTAAATCGATGTTGGATAATTTTATATCGATACCTTAGTGATGGCTCGACCCGAAAATAACTTGGGGCTACTAGAAGCAACTTAATTGAGTTAATGTTGCTCGTGGTCCAACACTCGTGGATGATCCAAGTTGTGGTTATTAGTTGGATGGTGATATATGGTGGCCTATTTAGTAAAGTTTGGCCCAATTGGAATGACCTAACTAGTGCTATATATATCCATCTCTTTCCAGCCGTTGTTTGGGGCGTGTGAGAATGCAATAGAGAGAAGAAATAGAGAGGCAGCCGAGAAGAGATGTGAGGTATTGAGTTTTCACTGTTGCTTCCTTACATTTCTTCCTCCCTTTGTGATATTGCAACCACCACCACCATCCTTTTTGGGTGAGTAAACTTGTGGCAACCAAGTGCATAAAGTTGGGTCGAGCCTCCTCGGTTGGTGTTTGTTTGGTTTATTAAACTGAGCTCGGATAAAGATTTCTCGAAAATTTCTACGACAGAATAGAATAATATTCCTTTCATTTTAATTTTCTCAATTCAAATAATTATGGTGATTATTAGTCTCTCTCTCTCTCTCTCTCTGAGATAGAAGAATTGATTTGTGGTACTACAAGGAAACCGTATTCCCATCCCTACCTCATCATTCGGGTTTGTGTTGTAATTGTCAAGTTATAATTGAAGCTTGTATTGCCTAGTGTTAAGAGTATGCCAAGTATATAATATTGTAAACGTTATTGGAGTGCTAGGAAAGGCCAGAAGAAAATGTTGGATGGCCAATAAATGTAGCCACCACCTTTGAAGGCTTGAGCGTCCTTAATTTCTGACCCTGAAATAGAAAATGTCTAGGTTTGCCTAGCTATGTCAACGAGCCGAGCCATGAGCCGAAACTCAAAGCTCGGGCTCAGCTCGAGCAAAACAGGTCCGAGCTTTTTTGGGCCCGAGCCAAGTCGAGCAAAAGCTCGGCCAAAAAATGAGGCTCGGCCCGAGCTTTCGGCTCGAGCCTTAGCGAGCCGAGCCGAGTTGGCCTGTGTTTTCTTTTTTAAATTCGTTATAAATCTATAATTTTTTATAATCTATTTAAAATTTGTGCAATTTATACGTGTTA
Organism: Fraxinus platypoda; assembly: GCA_903798405.1. Classification (NCBI taxonomy): domain Eukaryota; kingdom Viridiplantae; phylum Streptophyta; class Magnoliopsida; order Lamiales; family Oleaceae; genus Fraxinus; species Fraxinus platypoda. The sequence continues at coordinate 8,077 of CAIGRT010218167.1, forward strand.
TAAATAATAACTAAATATTAATATATATAAAAAAAACACATTTAAAAGAAAAATAAAAAAATAATTTTTTTTTATATTACTTAGTCACATGCCGGGCCGGGCCGGGCCGGGCTCGAGCTGACGCCCCAAAATGGGGCTAGGCCCGAGCCTTGGCCGGGGCCGGCTCGGGCTTTTTCCGGGTTAAGCCCAAGCCAACGAGCTTTTTTGCCATCCCTAGGCCTGCCCCTGACGTTATTGACGTAGGTTTTGGGGTTTAGTTAGTAGTTTAGGACATATTAGTTACTTGTTTAAAAGATTTAATTTAGATTAAAAAGATATTAATCAAACTAGTTAGTTTTATATGGTACACGACCTAATTTCCCTTAATACTACCGCAAAGAAGATCAAGTCACGGGCCTAAAGTGTCAACCCTTACGGGATACTTTTGTCCATTCTTGCTCTGTGCTTGCAACAACGACATACTCCATTTCATTATGCGCCACTTCTATCGTGGAGTATACGTGCAATAAACATTCATTAGTGTTGAGATGATTATGTAAAATTGATTCTCTATTATCAATTTGCAATAAAATTTTCGGGATGATGAATACTCAATTCTTTTCATATTTTTGTGTAATTAGCGTTCTGGACTAATCTAATTAATGTTGAGATGATGATGTAAACCATTAAGTTTTCGTTCATGATTTGTGTTTGATTGATTGATTGATATCACGTGTTTAATGCCATTTGAATAATTGATCACCTTNTTGATTGATTGATATCACGTGTTTAATGCCATTTGAATAATTGATCACCTTTTGAATGGATGAGTGTTGTTTAGTTTTCAGGAGGTTAGAAATACATTTAGCTAATCGTGATAATCAACATAAGATTCCACAAACATTTGGGAATAATCGTTTATGCCTTATGAAATTTAAAATCAATAATCTTGAGATTTAATGCATTTCTAGGGTTTGAATTTGAATAGGGATATTTCGGGTTGTATGTAGAAATAAGTTTGACTTTGCTAGAGAGATATTGTTAAATATTGTAGAATTATCAATTGTCAATCTATACAAGAATTAGGTTAAAAGATTAAAGTTCAGAATTATAACGTAGGCTAATGGTGTAGCTGGATTCCTAACACATTTTCTCACATGAAACTCTTCCAAACTAATTTATATTTTGCACTTCATTTATTTTTTTTGCTTTTTTTTTATCAAGAATTAATAGAATTTTAGCTAAAGTCTAAATTCTCATGAGAATGATACTTGTACTCCATTTAAGCTATTACTTGTCAACGATATCATACGTTTTAAAGAACAATAGGAATGCTGCTGGATAAAGGGTTGACTAGATATCATTTGCACAAGGGTTGACTAGACTTGATTAAATTGTGTATTGTTACTTATTATTTGTAAATAAGATATTAATGTATGCAAATTTTATGTACATATGACTTTACTAAAACAAAAAAAATAATAAAATAAAAAATGCTATGAACATTTTTGGTACATGTTATGAAGGTGTGATACAGAAAAGATTGTTGAAAGGGGGAGTAAACAAATTTGGTCAACTTCGATTAACTCCTCTTTGATAAAAATTAAAATTCAGATTTTAATTTAAAGTAAAGACAACAATTGTTTTAATCACACATTTTATTAGACTTATAACTTTTCAAAACATACATTCCATCAATTTTTATTAAAAAAAAAAATTGATTTTTTAATCCCATCAAGTGGGAGCTAAATAAATATTTTGTTCTCTTTGCCTTTCTACATTTCTTAAATTCTTTATGTTTTTTAGCATAGTGAATGTGATATTTTCCTTGAGTGAAAAAAAAATTAAGAATTTAGGTTGAATAAAATAAATAATAATTACATTTAAACTAGAGCTTTTGTAACTACACCACATTTTAAATGTAATGAAAGTTCTCAAACTTTGCTCTTTTTTGCACTTATGTCCTCAATTTTTATTTCCTAAAATTTTTCATCATATTCTTATTCTAAAAGTTCAATATGCTAAGAAAATATAACTGGAGTTTGTGCATAAGATATGTTCGCTTGAAAATATTCCGCAAGTGCACGGGTCGCGCTCAAGTAATAAAGTGGATCTTTAGAGTCCGGATTGTCGATCCC